>JABXWE010016495.1:0-22493 GCA_014611495.1 Limonius californicus | reverse complement strand
TCATTTCCTTCTATGTCCTCTGAAATTTCGTTTCCCCGAATATCTGAACACTCTCTTGTTTCTGGCGCACCCTCATCTTCATCATCTGATAAATCTCCAATAACCGAATCGTCATCTTTCATAAGAAGACTTAACAGTTCATCACTTGTGAGAGGCCTTTTAGATTCATAAAGATCACTCCATGACCTGGAAGTCGATGGTTGATCCATAGTTTTGTAAAACTAAAGAAAATATAGAATTTCAAACAAATTTCGCCATATGAGCTGAAGTATCTTTGTCCATTGCAATGGACATTCCAATTTAGACTCAATTTTTAGTGAACTTTCAATAAACTGATTTGTAAACTCATCATTACCGAGCAAATTACACTTATACTCACCAAAATAAGCAAATGTTACTATCAATTTACAACTTTATAGCACTTTTACTCAAATTTACTTTGCACGTGTTCAACCATAAATCAAAATAGCTGTGAGTGAGGCTCTGCTAGTCGTAGTGAAAGTTGAACTATTAATGGTAGATGGCGCCACCCCACAGTACATGACAGACAAGATGTCCATGTACGAGGACAAAATGCCTTGAAGCGATAACTACAAAATTTAAAATATTGAGAGCATAGAAAATCGATGTCCATGATGATGGACACAGTGACTGAATGGGTTAATCTAAGAATGGGGGTGTGATGTATTTGTTTAATTAAGTTAGCTATACTTAAGTTGCCAGTGACCAACTCACCAGAAAACCGAGCGGAACCGAGCAATAGTTATTGGCGGGACTTGACACTGTTACCTGATAGTAATTGTTGTGTTGCTGTAAAGAAGTTTAGTTAAATAAATAAAGTGAAAACATAATAGTATACATTTCGAATCGTTTCTATTAATCTGGCGGGGATTTGCCTTTCTAGTAATACATGTAGTACATCGTCCAGCTGAACTCTGTCGAATGCCTTTTTCAGGTCAACAAGGCACATAAAGACAGGTTCACTATACTCCCAATACTTTTTCAATAATCCGATTTATTGTAAATATGATCTTCCGTTTCTAAAGCTTCGCTGTTTTTTAGGGAATGTTGTCAAGTTGTTGTTTTCTGTGGTGATTATCCTTGCCACAAGTTTTAATGTTGTGTTTAGCAGATTAAGGCCTCTGTAGTTTTGTGGCTTTTACGGCCTACCTTTTTAAATAATGGTAGTACGACACCCGTTCTCCATTCGTCGGGAATTTTACGCTGTTCAAATACCTTCTGTATAATTTTCATTATCTCCTTAGTTGGTGCCTGCCCTCCATACTTTAATAGTTCATTTGCTATATTTTCTTTTCCTGTTGATTTTCTATTTTTTCTGTAACTGTGTAATGAAGAAGGAGAATTTCCAAATTTGAGCAAGCATTTTAGTTACAAACCCTGCATACAGGATGTCCCAGCGGCGTGTGAGCTGAATTTCTCCCTCGGGCAGTACCAAGTGAACACGGGATGAGGTAGCAGCATGTAACTTTTTTGTTTTTAATTCTATTATTTTGAAATTGCACTTTTTAGCCGTTAGTTTTGACTTCCGGTTTAGACAGAATTTACATCAACATTTTATTTTTAGATACAACTACCTCCGTATCAACTTTAAGTGTTCTTTTTTATTAACTTGTTAGCCGATGTAACTTACATGTAAAATTATACAGTTTATAAAAGTGTGTCCCGTGGGAGGACACAATATTTTAGTATGCAAATTTAAAATATGCGGCATTCTTTCAGCGTTTTGTAAAATTTTCCATCTTCGAAAGAGTTTCAACAGAAAATACGATGCGCACCATAATTAGAGCAAATGTTATTTTAATGGTTACGTATTAAAATCAGTTCAATAAAAATAAAAACTTTGAAGGCTCTGTAACTTTTTTTCTTATTGCCGTTCCCCTATTAAAGCTTAGTATTATAAAAAGCTTATGACACTCTTCTTCTACCCAGTCCAAAATATACAGGGTGTTTAAAAATATATTCAGATCCCCACTTATAGATCTCATCAATATAAACAAAAAAGTCGTAATAAACTTGGGTTTGAAAATTAACCGTTTTTGAGATATAGAGTTTTTTTAAGAAAATAAATATTGCTTGGTATTTCAAGTTTCTCACCCATTAAAACAAATAGCCCTGTAATTAAAACATTTTGTTTAGAAATAATTAAAGTAGATGTTCTGCATGTCCTCCTTCCATTTCCAGACATTTATACTCTTCAATATGTGGGACCCGAACGATTTCAAACATGGAAAATGAACTAGCAGTGTTAGAGGCAGTGCATTACAATATCCATGTAAGTCAAAGAAATACCAGCACAAACATTGGTATTACCAGAATTTTGAAAATAAATGTATATCATCCCTATCATATTGGCTTGGTAAAAGTAAAGTGTGGTCAGGTACTCTCCGAGGCACCACAAAATCAGCGTGTTAGCGTAGATTTCTGGGTGTTACTTTGGTGCACGAACAGCATAGAAATGATCCTCGGAGCAAATTGCGATTTTGTAATTTCTTTCAATTTCTTTTGGATCCTTTTTAAATTATGTATGGGTTAGCAACGAGGCAAAATTCTCAAACATTGGTGAAGTGAATACACATAATTCCCACCACCAAGAGAATCCGCTTTGGATATGTAGTTCTCGTTTTCAAAATTTTTCTTCTAAATGTTTGGTGTGGGTAACCATATTTTTGGACCACACTACTTCCATGAAAATTTAAGTGGACCACGTTACTTGCATCGGGACTAACATTAATAATAATAATAATAATAATAATTGCTTTTATTGGAATGACAAGTATGTATTACATACATCCATACAACTTTTATATTTTTTTATTTATATGAACTACCAGTAGCATAATAAGGGTTGCATATTCATTCCAAAGGGGCGAAGTTCAGATAACTGCTAGTACAAAATTATTTTTTAAAAAGTCAATTGCAGCAAGCCTAGAAAAAAGGCTATTCCGTCTGCAGTCAGCTGTAATGAGCTTTGAATGACATTTACCTGTAGGTATGTCAAACTGTGTGACAGTTCAGGTAGTTAAAAATTTTGGCCCAACAAAATGTGAAAATGAACAAGTATTTAGTTGCAACTGATTTGTAATTTATTAAGGTAAGTAAATTACAGGTTTATTTAATTATTGACAGCTATGCTGTTACAATTTTCATATTGTCATATTCTAAAGCTTAATATAGACGGGACAATCCCTAGGCTACTGCAATTGACTTTTTAAAAAATCACATGGTATATAACTAGCAGAGATCTGCTCTTCCACTTAACGCCGTATTCATTATTTTTTTTTTATATAATAAGGCACTATAGCTCAATTATTATTTTAAGGTAAGCATAGTACTAGATTCATGTTTAGAACTAATCCATTAACCGAAACAGAGCAAAATGGAATAAAACATTAATAAATTTACATGTAAGTCATCATCAACAGCCTTTACGTCCCACTGCTGGGCATCGGCCTCTTCTCTGCCACGTGTTTCTCCTCAGCGCTAAGGTAGAAACACGGGGGACCTACAGTTTAACGTCGAATCCGAACGACAAAAATTCCAGAGAAGGTTTTTAGCATTAAGATCCCACGGTTGCAAGCCGAATTGGGAAATTGTGTGTGGTGGGTTGCAGACAAGATTTTTATAAATCTGCATAGTTCTGCTTAGGTTTCGAACCCAAGACAGAATCAACGTTTTATTCAGAAAGCGAGCGCTCTACCAACTGAGCTACCTACACACTGTACATGTAAGTAAAGTGGGTAATTAATTTGTTTTAGTTTGATTTTGATTTGCAAGTAAGATTTGTTGGTATTGTAATTTAAACTTATTTGAAGACAGTCTTTTTAAATATTCTGGCAGAGGATTATAAATCTTTGCTATATTGTAGGAAAAGGATATTTCATATAAAGCAGTTTTATGAAACGGTTCATATACTTATTACGTAGGTACATTAATATTATGAATATCCGATCTAAACTGTATCTTCTTGTAAAGATAAGCTGGTGTTTTAGTAGTAATTATTTTATGATATAAACTCGCAGAATGCAATAACCTTCTGTTTGACATATGCAACCAACTAATATCAGCTAATTTAGGGAGATGTGTTCGTGTTTTGATATACCAAAAATTAAGGGTAAACAAGATTTTGCATGCGCTGAATTCTCTTAATGTCAATACTATCCAGGCAAGGTCCGTACACTATATCGCCGTAATTGAATTGAGACAGAACCAGGGACTCGCAAAGCACAGTTTTAATTTTTTTGTTTAAGGAGAATCTGTTTTGAAATATAACTGTGAGATTCAGGTATGCATTATGCAAGATATTAGAAGTGTGTTCCCTAAACCTAAGTATCTTATCAATCACCAATCCTAAATTTTTGCTAGAGCCTTTAATTTCCAAACCAATCCCCCTATCGTAATATTTATATTATTTACAATATCATCTCTAGTTTTAGCTTTGCCAAATAGAATCACATGACTTTTGTTAGCATTAATTTGCAATCCATGTTTTTCTGAATAACGAACAAGATTTGCAAGATCAAAATTAACAGCAGCATTTGCATTTATTACATTTTTAGGATCAAATCTGTATAAGAGTCGAGTGTCATCAGCATATAAATGATATTCACAAAATCTTAGAGATGTTTTAAGATTGCAAATATATATTATATACAATAAAGGTCCTAGTATTGTTCCCTGAGGAACACCAAGTGTTAATGGCAACGCTTTAGATTTTAATTGGTTTGATACAACTATTTGTGAGCGGTGGGTAAGATAATTTTTAATGAACATTCTGGCTGTTAGATCAAAGCCAATATAATGCAAAATATTGAATAATACATCATGACTTATTGTATCAAATGCCTTTGAATAGTCGAGCATTACTGCTAAAGACAATTTATTGCTATCAATTGCTGTAAATATTTCATCCGTTATATTCAGAAGCGATGTCGTACAACTAAAGCCAGACTGAGTCTCCGGAAGTATCTCATATTTATTCACATATTGTCGAATTTGCAAAGACATAATTTTTTCAAGAACTTTAGAAACGCAAGGGAGGATACTGATTGGTCTAAGATCTTTATAATCCGTTGGTATCTACCTTTAGGCACGGCAATAATATTAGCAATTTTCCACTGATCCGGAAAAGTTGAATGACGTATGCAAAAGTTTACAATATGCATAAGATACGGTATTATATAGGGAGAGCAGAGTTTAATCATCTTTATACTAATGTTATCATCTGTATGTATACATTTTATCTGGGTTGTTGGAAGGTGACACTTTGATACTGACATAATGGCTCTGCTGCTTAATAAAGTTCGATTATGTAACGTAACTTAGACGTTACTTTATTTTTGTGAGCCACTGACCGTCACAGATTCGAATCTAAAGTAGCTGAGCTGAATTCATAAATAAACCACCAGAAAAGGTCAATACATTTATTAAAGAAAATACAAACTGCAGTCAATTGGTTGTACTTAACCGGGAAACTTGCAAGAAATATTTGTTCCTATGTTGTTTGGTAGTTGGGTCACACAAGAATGGTTGTATTGGGGCTGCTCCCACCGCGGCTGGGTTGTCAGAATGTTTCTTAAAATTTTCCCCACTTTCACAAGGACTGCAGTGGTCCCTCCCTTAAACTGTAAATACCTTTCACCTGGTTAGAGGCAAAGTCGACTGCGGTGTAAACATTTGCTTCTGGACGTAAAATCATTTTGTACAGTCCTCATAAAGCAAACATTATTTGGAGAAAATTCGTTGTTCAGTAGTAGCATTTTTCTTACTTGACCTGAGTCTTCAAACTACGGCGTAAGATATTGACAAATAAGTTTTACATTCGAGCGGTTTTTTTCTCTCCTGTATGAGTACTGATATGTCTTCGCAAGTTACCCTTCAATGCACTTTCATGGTTACATATACCGTGAGGTCAAAAAGTAATTACATAAGGGTTGGCCATGGAATATAAAAGTAATGTCAACAGCAAGCTTTAAAATTCATTAACTGTCATCACTGTTGTATACCATTGGCTGTGCCTAAACGTCAATTGGTATATAAAGCTTGCATTAGACATTATTTTATTATTCCATAGCCAACCGTTATGTAATTACTTTTTGAACTCACGGTATATTGCACTTGAAGAGTTCTTCTCATATATGAGTGTTCATATGCTTTCGCAAGCTACTCTTGTGTACACTTTCATAGTTACATATATTACACTTAGGGGGTTTCTCTCCTGTGTGAGTGCTTATATGCCTTTGCAAGTTACCCTTGTGTGCACATTCATAGTTACATATGTTACACTTGAAGGGTTTCTCTCCCGTGTGAGTGCTCATATGACTTTGCAAGCAACGCTTGTGTGCACTTTTATATTTACATATGTTACACTTGAAGGGTTTCTCTCCTGTGTGAGTTCTCATATGCGATCGTAAGCTATTCTTGAATACACTTTCAAAGTCACATATATTACACTTGAAGGGATACTCTCCTGTGTGAGTGCTCATATGACTTCGCAAGTTACTCCTATGCACACTTTCATAGTTACACATATTACACTTGAAGGGTTTTTCTCCTGTGAGTGCTCATATGCAGTTGCAAGCTCCTCTTTTGTACACTTTCATAGTCACATATATTGCACTTGAAGAGTTTCTCTCCTGTGTGAGTGCTCATATGACTTCGCAAGTTACCCCTGTGTGCACTTTCATAGTTACACATATTACA
The DNA here is from genome assembly GCA_014611495.1 of Limonius californicus. Lineage (NCBI taxonomy): Eukaryota > Metazoa > Arthropoda > Insecta > Coleoptera > Elateridae > Limonius > Limonius californicus. The sequence continues at coordinate 15,773 of JABXWE010016495.1, read as the reverse complement.
CTTGAAGGGTTTTTCTCCTGTATGAGTGCTCATATGCTTTCGTAAGCTACTTCTGTGTGCACTTTCAAAGTCACATATATTGCACTTAAAGGGTTTCTCTCCTGTGTGAATGCTCATATGCCGCTGCAAGTTACGCTTGTGTGCACTTTCAAAATTACATATATTGCACTTGAAGGACTTTTCTCCTATATGAGTGCTCATATGCTTTCGCAAGCTACTCCTGTGTGCACTTTCAAAGTCACATATTTCACTTCCATCGTAACAAACATTGCATTTATATAACTTTTCACTAATATTAGTTTTAACACTTTGATGCACGATGCATTTCAATGGAGGCTCTATTATTACTTGATCTTCATTGTTACAACAGGTTTCAGTTTTTATATCTAATTCTTCATGTAATGATTCCAGTTTAATCGACCAATCATTATCGTGTTTAAAATCATGCTTTAAATCGGACGCTTCTGAAGGCAATTCCGATGTTTGAATCTCTTCCCGTTTTACTGTAACATATGTACATGTTTGTTTGTGAGTTACTAAATATTTGATATGTAACTAAACTAGCACCAGGTCATTTTAAAAATAAATATTAATTAAGAAATATTTTAAGTTCTACCTCACATCATTACACTACTTGATATTTGGTCAATTTTAATGGTAATTTTCATATTACCACGGTCGCCACAAACTGCGTTGGCACACATTGTAAAAATACCGAAACTTTTTTACCGAGGCTGAAGTTACATACATATTTGGATAGGTATCTGATAGATGTATTTTTAAATTTTCTAAATTATCGTTTTTAAGCCTTTGTGGCGTGTTTTAAGGCCAGTGGAGTCAAGATTATGCAATTATAAAATAGTTAATTGCGTCAGTCATCATTGATGGCGTCCATATTCTTCTACGTGACGAAATAAATATTACTAAAAGCAAAAACAAATTACCCACTCCATTGTAGGTAATTAACAGGCCATTAGCCTATAATCAGAAGAAGAAGAAAAACAAATTAAATTAAGAAACACGTCCGTTTGATTGAAGTCACAAAATTAATTATTCCCTATTTAGCAATTCAAAGGCACTGAATCGTCCTCGTTAATGCAGTAGATTTCGAAATTTCTGGTATATGATTCTGCATGTTTTACTGCGATTATTCACTGAAACCATTTAACCCTAACGAATTTAGAAAATATCTGCAAATTGCGGTGTTAGAGCAATTGTAATATGTTGCAGATAAATGTCTTTCGTGCGGTAAGGGAGATGATGGAGGTATCTAGATAATTAGAAATTAGAGAATATGTATATACAGGGCGTCCCAGAATTACCACTAAAGCTTCAAGTAGCCGTGTTCTCCTATGCTTTCTGAACAAAAAACCTAAGAACAAAATTTGTCTCCGAGGCTTAGGTTTCTCACACGGACCTGTTAAAGGTATCACCTTTAACATCCTATATTTAGTTTATAGCCACAAATATTTAAATAAGATAATTAATTTATCAATAAATACGTCTATTACAACCTAAAATCACCATCAAATCATGATTTAAAGCATTAATCAATTTGTTGAAAGAACTGATAGAAGCATGAAAAATTCAAGAAACTAAAGCTGACAACCATGTTAATTTAAGCAAGTTAAGCGAGTATCGTGATTTTGAAAATTGTTTTTATTTCCAAATTTTGTGACAGTGAGTTATTATTTTGTCTACTTAAGCTATTTTGTGTTTGGATTCTTTAATTTACTTTACGTTACTATGGATTATACTGCAAGTGAATATGCAGACATAATTTTGGTTCTTTAGCATTTTACGAATGCGATGGTAATTACAACGAAGCTTCAAGGGTTTATGCCGACCGTTTTCCTGATCGGAGACATCCATGCCATACTGTAATACGGGCTGCAATGCAACGAATTAGGGAGGCTAGAAATATTCTTCCAAGTCATTCTAATGCAGGTCGGCGGCGAAGAGTTAGAAATCCTAATTTGGAAGAAAACGTCTTGGAGTTTGTAAGTCAGCATCCGAGTATAAGTGTTCGTTCGATTGCCAGAAATTGAAACATCCAAGTCTTTCGTGCAAAGAATTTTAAAAGATGATGGGCTACATCTATTTCATAAAACAAGGGTGTAGCATTTGTTAGATACCGACCACGAACCTAGTAGGAATTTTTGTGAGTGGCTTTTGGAAACCAACAGAGCAAATCCAAGATTCCTGGATAAGCTGTTGTGAACGAATGAAGCAACATTCACAAGAAATGGTATTTTCAATACTCATAACGAACATATATGGGCACATGAAAAAAAAAGCTTTGAAAGTGCAAAACTATCAAGTTCGTTTTTCTGTGAACGTGTGGGCAGGAATAATCGGCAATAAACTTGTTGGGCCATTTATACTACCCCGAAGACTGAATGCAGATAACTATTTAAATGTTTTAAATGAAGAATTCCCTTATCTTTTCGATGACATTCCTGTTCTGGTTCGGCGTGACATGTGGGTGCAATATAGATGGAGTCCTTCACATTATGCGGCATTGGTGAGACAGTGGTTTAATCAGCATTATCCACAAAGATGGGTAGGTCGTGGAGGATCAGTACCCTGGCCTGCCAGAAGCCCAGATCTGACGTTTTTGGATTTCTTCCTATGGGGACACTTAAAAAATCTGGTGTATTTAACGGCTGTTGACAATGAGGAAAAATTAATTAACAGAAAACATCAAGCAGCAGCAACTGTTGATGAACGAATGCTAGAGAGTGTAAAACAGGCGATTGTTGTGCGAGCTACCAAATGCAACGAAGCTGATGGAACGCATTTTGAGCGGATGTTGTAGTTTATTAATAAATAAAATATTAATTTCAGTAAGCTTTTTTTAACATTAAAATACACCACTTACTTAAAAATTGTTTTAAGAAGCATCCTAAGGGAGCTAATTCTAAATTACATTCTATTATGTGCCTCTTGCATAATCATTATTCGTAACAGATAGTCTACTTTGTTTATTTCATTGCGTTAAAGTAATTGCAACAATGTTGTCAAGTTTATTATTCTTTTTTTGCTTCGTGAGCGAACACTAAGCTTCGGAGACAAATTTTGTTCTTAGGCGTATTGTTCAAAAAGCATAGGAGAACACGGCTACCAGACGCTTTAGTGGTAATTCTGGGACACCCTGTAGAAATACTAGAAAGAAAAGCGGAGAAGCTTGCAAAGAATGAGAGGAGAAATAATAAAGTGATAAAATGGACAGCTTTTAAAGGGGGAAACATACAAGAAGAAGTGAAAACGTGGAACAAGAGTTGGCGGTAAAAGTTCAGATAAGTTCTGCATGCAGGATCAAGAAAAGAGACGAAATATGTACAACGGTGGCTAAATTTAATAGATAGAAAAATAAAATGAAAGTGATTGAGTATAAGAGATAAAAATGTATAGCGGTAGCTGAATTTAATAGATAAAAAGACAAAATGAAGGTGATGGAGTATAAGAGAACTTATAGGGAAACGTTAAACAAAGATAACTACGGAACGAAGGAAGAGCGGAAGATTCAGAAAAGAATCAGGGACCTAGCCAAAATAGAGAGACGAAACGGAAAAAGAGTTACAGTAGGCTACAAGAAAGTAATCGTAGATGGTGAAATATGATTCTGGTGTAAGGAGACCGAAAATTTGACGAGAAAACCGATGAAACAAACATTTCAACAACAAAAAACTGAAAAGCACAACGGATGGAAACAGAAGGAGGACGAATCAGGCAAAGAACAAGGTTAAAGAGATTCAAATAAATAATAACGGGGAAAAAACTGGAAAAAAGATAATGTATATAGGATAACAACATGGAATGTAAGAGGAATAAATGAGTAGGGGGAAGTGATATACACGAAACGGATAAGGCTAATCTACAGGTTTTAGCGATAACATAAACGAAGAAGAAGGTTAGATCAAACTCAATGGTCAGAACAAGGAGGAGGAATAATACTAAGCAGACAAGAATTTGAGAACGTTGAAAAATGGAAATGTATTTCAGAAAGCATTATGTCGGTAGAATTCACGAAATAGCACCAAAGAAACACAACAATGGTAGTAATTTATGGACAGAACGAAAATTATACCAGGGAAAGGAAGGGCAAATTCAAGTTCTGTAGATAGAAATTGAATCAGTAAAGGTACAAACTGTTATCTTGGAGATTTAAACGAAGGATTGGGCAACAGAACTGAAGGCTATGATGAACTGACGGAAAAATATGGGGAAACAACAACGAGAAAAGAAGGGTGTGTAAGTAGAAAGAAGAGAAAAGTCAGTAATAAACTATATGCTAATAGAAACACCGAATATTAAATGGGTAAAAGATGTGAGGGTGAAAAAAGAATTGGAGGAATAAGAGAAAAAACAGAAAAAGAAAATGAAGCATAGAATTAGGACATGCAAATTGAAAGAAGATACAAAAAATAAACTCTAAGAAATCATTCAGAGAGAATACAAAACAAAGTAAATGAGGAAAAAACAAATGTTGAGCAGATATGGCAAACTTTTAGGGAAATAATTAAAACGGCGACAAGGGAAGACAGCACCACGCCAATTCAAAAAGAGGATAGAAAGCAAACAAAATGGTGGACTCAAGAGATAAGGAAATAAGTGACAAAGAAAAAGAAGTTGTGGAAGAAATGCATACAGATGAGTATCAACGAAGCTTATCTGACATACAAGAAAAAATCCCGAACAGTTAAAAATGTGGTAAGAAATGCAAAAACAGATAATGGGAAGAATTTAGCAATAGAATGGAAAGGAATGGTGTGGCCATTCAAAAGTTATTCTTTAGGGATTTAAAAAATTTTAGGAAAAAAAAGCAGAAAACGCCTGAAGAAATAAGATTAAGAATAAACAAAGGGAGATACTTCTGAGAGACGAGGAAATAATAAAGCGATGGAAGAAAATAATTGCTGTGAGCGAACAAAGCAGAAAATACCGGAGAGACCAAGTGACGAGAAAAGGAGAAGAGTGCAAAAATAATTAAGAAATGCACAAAATGCAGAAATGCAGAATTTAAAGAAGAGACGGAAGAAACGATGAACTAAATAAAGCTAGGAAAATCAGCACGACACGACGAAATAACACCGGGTGAAATAAAGAACATGGGGAAAATATGCAGAAAGGCCTGGTCACAAAAGCGAATACCCAAAAACTGGGAAGTAGCAGTGATAGTACTAATTCACTAGAAGGGCGACTCAGCGTCCCCGGAAAGGTATATAAGAGGATCCTAGAGCGAAGTTAAGAAAAAATATAGAAATGAAATTGGAAGCGCAAAACGGGTTCAGGCCAGGACGTAACAAGCAAGACGATGTATTTATAATTGGGCAGATAATAGAAAAGGTAGTGAGCTACAATAGAGGTGGATATGAGTGTTTCTTAGATCTAGAAAAAGCATTCGACAGGAACTATGGAAGAGTCTGGAAGATAATGGGACAGATAAGGACTTGCTAGGGGCAATAATATCAATGTAAGCAAATACTTAAAATTACGTACGAACTCATAATCCGTAATTAGAAGAGTTTAAGACAATACGCAATTAAGGATGTAAAAAAAGAAGCAAGAGGGCTATGTATAGGGTAAACAAACATGAAGCAAATCAAAATTAGTGAGAGCGCATTTGCGGATGACAGAAATATTCGCTGAATGGGAAAAAGCTTTAGGACAAAATCTGAAAAGATGGCAAGCAGCGCTAGCTAAAAGAAACTTACAGACCCATAAAAAAAAAATTAACGTAATGTCAGTGGCGGCTTGTAGTAAAGGGCACAAGGCCACGTGCCCACCCAACCACCAAGATAAACACAGAAAGAAATTCGCATGTAATTCAGTGCATTATTTTTAACGATGGTATCAAATTTTCCTTCCGCACCAAAGGCGCGGCTAACACGCTCAAAACTATGTTCCCTGGAACGCTTTGATTTGTTCCCCATATAGAGGTGATTCGGTTGCCTGTCGGTTATCTTCGCTATACGCGATATACCAGGCGAATGGGGCACCGAGCAGATTGTTCCCCATTTAAAGTCAACGTTTGAATTTCGACCGCGGTGTTTTGTGTTTTCGCGCAATCGCGCGTTTGAATTCAAAGACGAAAGATTGGATGTGCGGATGTCCAGTAACAAAAAAACTGTTTTGTTTTATGTGCTTAATCTTTAAGAAAGAGGTTAGTGCGTGGAATAAACAAGGGGTGAATGATTTAAAACACATTGCAGAGAGGGCAAAAAAACACAAATCTTCCGTTTCTCACATGAATGCGTGCATGGATTTTAGTGTTTTAGGCAAAGTGGACATCCGTGAACAATTAGAGGGTGCTTATTTGCGACATAAAATTAAGTACAACGAAGACGTGGAAAAAAATCGTCATATTTTGCGCCGGTTAATCATGTGTATTAAATTTTGCGGCGCCTTTGAACTGGCGTTGCGAGGTCACGATGAAACATTAACGTCAGACAATCCAGGAATTTATGTAGGGTTAATCAACTTTGCTGCCGAATTAGACGCTGTGCTTGCAATACATATGAAAGGTTCAAAAGTGTTTAAAGGCGTCTCAAAAACTATTCAGAACGAATTGCTAGATGCAATGTTGCAAATTTACAAGCAGGAGGCCGATGAAACTACTCATAGACGTCTTTTCCAGCATGAAAAATAGGAGAATGGATTTTATGTACAAAAAATAGGTAAGTTTTTTCTTGTGCCCATCCTCTTTCTTAACTCACGAGCCGCCACTGCGTAATGGTGATATCAACAAAAGCTGAAAAAATGTAAATGTACTACTAGAAGGAGTTAAATTTGAGCAGATACACGAGTTCAAATATTTGGGATTAGTAATGGACAACGGCGGTAAATTTGACAAAGATATAAACAACAGGCTTACAGCAGCAGCAAGAATGTACAGCGCAATTAGGAACACATTCGTAACCCAGAAGGAAATATCCAAAAGAACAAAGTTGGCAATCTATACACTTTAATAATGACATATGGGAGCGTCATGTGGGTGATTAATGAGACAGAAATCAAAAACACAGTGGCTGAAATGGAGTATTTGAAAAGAGTGAGGGACTAACGAGAAGGGACAGATTAAGGAATGAGGAAATCAGACGCAGATTAAATACAATATCACTGCACAAAAAATTAAAAGGAAAGTTAAGGTAGTTTGGGCATTTGCGCAGAATGAGCGAAGAAAGACAAACACGTCAAATATGGGAGACAACAGCAAGCAGGAAGAAGTTAAGAGGAAGACTGAGAAAGCAATGTAATGCCACAATCATCGAAGTTTTACAAGTGATAGAAAAGCCCTAGGTGCGGGCAAAGGTGAGGGCAGCAAACGCAAAATAATGGATCAAGTTCTACAGTGCGCAGAAATATAGAGGAGAAGATTAAGTAAGTAAATAAGATTACTCACTGAAACCATTTAATCCTAACGAATTTAAGAAATATCTGCATATTGAGTTTTTGCGGTACTGTGTTGCAGATAGATGTCTTTTATGCGGTATGGGAGCGGATGATGAAGAAGCAACATACGAGTGGGTGGAATGTTCTAGCTGCTATCATTGGATTCAAAAAACACGGGTCTAGATCGTGATATTCAGTTAAGTAGCACAAAATATGAATTATTTATATTAAACTGGCGCCCGTAGTGAAGAGCCACATCCTGCCAGAGGTGACCCTGCGTTTGCTGAAGGCGTCAGATCTAGACTAGGAAGTCGATAAACATCTCCCAAGCCAAGGTGTCAGCTATCGTGCCGAAGGCTGGATGGCAGCAGGGTGATGCTGTCCTGAACGATGCCCTTGGGGCACCAGACAAAACCCCATTGTACTTTGCCTTACACCTGTGTACGGGCTCCGCTGGTGCTGACCCACCTTTCCCTATTACTCGTGGGACTAATATGGACCAGTTTAATAAACCTTTTTTAAATATTGCTGGGGAACTTCCAACCGAAGAAAACCCTCCAACCATAGGAGCAGCTACAGAGGAAGTGCCACTAGAGGGTCCAAACTCTGCTTCTCCCATGGAACTAGGAGAGGAAGCTACGGCTAACCTCCCACAAACAACTTCTCCTAAACCACAGAAAGACAAGAAACTGTCTGGGGCTCAAAGGAGAAAAATGAGAATCCAGGAATCGATAGCCGCTGGGGAACCTGTAAGACCCAGAAATCGCAAACCTAAAACTCAGAAGGGTAAAGTGCAATCTGAAGCTGGGAGTACCCAATCTCCCGCAACAGAAAGCACTAAAACCCCTTCTGCAAAAAGGAACAGATCAGATGGCAGTACCCCCTCTAGTAGTGGGGTACAAACCATCAAAAAATCGAGAACCGACGCTGACAGGGGAGAGGGAGTGCCTAGAACGGCAGAAACCTTCAGTGAAACCCTAAAGGCAGTCAAGATGGCAATCGTTCTCGAAAACTTCCCAGATGAAAAGCTGACGGAAGAACAGGCCCAGAAAATCCAAACGGAGTTACTGGGAGAAGTACTGAAGTGCGAGGAGGGAACTGGACCACAGTTCAAGAACTCCCACCTGGAGAGGGGCGCATTGACGATAACATGCGCAAATGAGACGACGTCAGCTTGGCTAACAAACCAACTGGGTAATCTCAAACCATTAGAAGGTCTAAATCTGAGGGTAGGGACAGCCAAGGCAATCCTACGCACCACGAAAGTCTTGCTGTGGGTGCCTAAGCTGCTCTCGAAATCCAACCCCTCAGACCTCCTAAAATACCTTAAAACCCAAAACCAGGGGCTGAAGACCCAAGAATGGCGAGTTGTCAGCAACCGCGTGGAGCCATCAGGGCAGACACTGGTGCTGGAGATCGACGAAGAGTCGTTGGCGTCTCTGAAGGGCAGCAAATACCAGGCTTTTCTGGGATTAACCCAAGTGACGTTTAAGCCACTCAACCTCCCAAAGGATGCTCCAGCTCCTTCAGGTAAACCTGCAGCACAGTAGAGGAGCCTCGGCCACCCTCTCACGGCTGCTAGCCTCTGGAAAGGTCAATATAGCCCTAATCCAAGAACCCTGGATTTACAAGGGCAAGATAATGGGACTTGGCCAAACCGGAGGTAAGTTAATCTATGATAGAACAGTAGAAACACCAAGAACCTGCATTTATGTAGGAAATGGAATTAATATCTTACCCATGATGGATTTCTGTTCCAGAGATCTATCCACGATAAGTATAGACCTTCAGTCGCAAGGGAGCAGTGTGAAGCTTATACTAACTTCCGCATATCTCCCATACGACTCACCAACACCGCCACCAACACCTGAGTTAGAGCGGCTAGTGAACCACTGCAAGGAAACCAGAACTGAACTGTTGATAGGAGCAGACTCAAACTCTCACCATACAGTCTGGGGCAGCAGCAACACAAACTATAGAGGTGAGTCTTTACTAGCCTTTATATGTAGTAATAACATGCATGTAATAAATGTGGGCGATGAACCCACCTTTGTAACAACTGTCAGGAGGGAGGTCATAGACCTAACACTAGGAACCTCCGAAATATGTAGGAAAATAACAAAATGGCATGTTTCTAGTGAGCCATCATTATCTGATCACAGACACATTCATTTTGAGATATCTGATGTTGAAAAAACAGTGCTGGTGTATAGGGATCCCAGGAGGACCGATTGGAACTCCTATAGGGCAGACCTTAAGGCAGATATCGAGTCTAACATGAACACGGCTCGTAACAATCCCTTTGAGATTGAGGCTGCAGCAGATCAACTACAAAAATCTATCCTAACCTCATATCAAAATAACTGTCCACCAAAGAACATAACCACTGATAAAAAGGTGGGGTGGTGGAACAGTGACCTCGCTAAAAACAGGAACATTGCTCGGAAACTCTTTAATAGAGCGAAAGCAACAGGTGACTGGGACAAGTACTCTAGAGCCCTCACCGAATACAATAAAATGGTAAGAAAGGCCAAGAGGGACTCGTGGAGGAAGCTCTGTCAAGATGTTGAAAACACATCTGAAGGAGCAAGACTCCACCGTATCCTCGCTAAAGAGCTTCTAAATCCTGTAGGCACTTTAAAAAAACCCTCAGGAAACTTTACAGCAACTGGCAAAGAGACTGTGGAGCTTTTGCTCCAGAGTCACTTTCCAGGATCAGTAATAATAACTCAGCCAAACCCCATTCTAAACTCTAATAACTCGTTCCAAAGAGCTGTAAGAGAAGATTGGAAGATAGCTAACTGCGTGATCAACCACGACAAAGTAAATTGGGCTATCAACACCTTTAAACCCTACAAATCTGCCGGACCTGATGACATCCTTCCAGTAATGTTACAAGAAGGGAAGCAGGTCCTAATACCAGTGTTGTGCAGGTTATTTCGAGCTAGTTTGGCCCTAGGGCATATACCTCAAACCTGGCGACCTGTCAAAGTGGTCTTCATACCAAAGCCGGGTCGAAATTCATACGCCCAAGCTAAGGCATTTAGACCAATAAGTCTATCATCGTTCATTTTGAAAACGATGGAAAAGCTGGTAGAAAGGCATATAAGGGAAGGGGCCCTCATAGAGAAACCTCTACATCAAAACCAGCATGCTTACCTTCCAGGAAAATCATGTGAAAGCGCTCTCCATAGCCTGGTAAACAGGATAGAGCGCTGTCTACAAAACAAGGAAATCGCTCTAGGAGCTTTCCTTGACATACAGGGGGCCTTTGATAACACCTCTTTCGAATCAATGATTCAAGCGGCTAAGAGACATGGTATTGACGACACCTCATGCAGGTGGATAAAGAACATGCTACAAAGCCGACAAGTACAAACCACATTATGTGGCGAGATGACGGAGGTGTCAGTAACCAGAGGATGCCCGCAAGGAGGGGTACTATCCCCCCTACTTTGGGATCTGGTTATAAACGAACTCCTCATAAACCTGAATAACGAAGGCTACTTTATCCTTGGTTATGCAGATAATATAGTCGTCCTTATAGAGGGTAAATACGGCAATATAATCTCAGAGATAATGCAAACCGCTCTGAATAAGGTCGAGGCATGGTGCAACAAGGAAAACCTTACAGTAAATCCTGCAAAAACCAGCCTTTTACCATTTACTAGGAAGAGAAATCACGGAGGCATAAATCCTCCGGAACTCTTCGGAGAAACCTTGCAAATCAAGGGGGAGGTCAAATATTTGGGTGTGATTCTAGACACCAAATTGACCTGGAACCAACACTTGCTAAGGACCACTAACAAGGCTAAAATGGTACATTGGCTTTACACAACGGTGATAAGACCGACAATAACCTATGGCTCACTAGTATGGTGGCCCAAGGTAAATCAAAGACAAACAATAAACGAGCTTCTTAGTGTACAAAGACTTGGCTTGTCTCTGCATAACTGGAGCATTCAGAAGCACTCCGACAGCAGCACTAGAAGCTCTCCTGCAACTTCCTCCTCTTGACATAATAATCAAGGGTGAGGCGCGCATGGGAGCGTATCGCCTAAACTGCACGGGTAATTGGAGAAGCACCCAACACACATGGGGACACTCCAAAATAATAAATGTGGTATCTGACCCAAAATTAAAAATGGGAACGGACTACATGTCAACAAAATATTCCTTTCACAAACCCTTCGAAGTACGGATAAACCGTGAAGAATGGGATCAAGGGAAACCACCAGACTTGCTAAGAAGCTTAGTGTGGTACACAGACGGTTCACGCACGAGCAACAGAACCGGAGCTGGCGTATACGGCAGCAGACCAAGATGTAGTACTTTCATATCTCTGGGCCAAAATGCCACAATATTCCAAGCTGAAACCTATGCAATTCTAGCAGCAATAGAAGAGAACATAAGAAGGGGCTATACAAACAAAACCATCCTTATTATCTCTGACAGTCAGGCAGCTATGAAAGCACTTAACTCAAACCAGATCAAGTCAAAACTTGTCTGGGACTGCCTTCGTGGTCTCATAACACTGGCAAACTCTAACAAGGTAAAACTTGTGTGGGTGCCAGGGCATAGAGGCATAGAAGGAAATGAAAATGCAGATAAACTAGCAAAACTAGGATCTGAGACACCGTTCACAGGGCCTGAACCAGTGGTCGGCCTAACTAAACGAACAGTGAGAGGAGCAGTCAACGAATGGATCGCAATCAAACATTCAGAACACTGGAGACTCTCACCTCGACAAAGACAAAGTAAAACTATGATGGGTAACCATCCCCACAAGCTTACCAAAACAGTCCTACAACTTAGTAGGACTCAAATTGGAGTAGTGACAGGACTCCTAACGAGACACTCGCACTTGAGACAACACCTATAAAACATAGGGCTATTTAACGAAGAACCTATATGCAGACTATGCGGCGAGGAAGAGGAAACAGCCTCCCACATAATATTCCAATGCGAAGCCCTAGCTCATAGAAGATACCAAATCTTTGAGGGTACTAATCCCAACGAGATACTGCCGCAAGCCAGCCTAATCAATAGACTCCTAGACCTGATAAAGGGGACGGACCTATCTGGCAGCGACTAGCGACTGAAGGGGATGCACAATAGGCCCAAGAGGCCGCAGTGTTAAAGGGCAGAAACCCCTCCCCGTTACCAATCAATCAATCAATCAACTGTATTCTCCGTGAAAACCAGAAGTATACGGAAATATATACACGGGCTTTAGGCGAATTGTAAAAATAATACAAGGGTCTTTAAATATCGTGATTACTATTGCCAGGTGCAAGCCTTTTAAATTTCCATTTACTTCTTAACATTGGGAATCGCTGTACGAAACTAAAAATAGGTAGCGTACTATCGGGTTTATATAGGTTGGAGTAGAACAGAATATTTTCAAAATTAAATAGTTATTGAAATCTACTTCATTGAGCACACACACATACACATATTCTATTGCCACAGTAGTTACTCACGCCTCTCGCTTCTTCTACTTTCAATACTTGTACCCATAGTTTAGTCTTTAAGTCTATTCATGTTCTAAATGTTCATGTTTTTTATAGATCTCCTTTCCCACAGTTTCATATCTTAACTATTCAATTACTTATACTTTCCTTTAATGTTCGAAGTGCAATTAACAAGCACTGGCAATCCGTCCCTTACAATGTCAATAACATTATATATATTTTTTTAAATGTTTAATCAAATAAAATTATATTGTCATAAAGTTACTCTGCACATTGACTTACATGGATACCATAGGGCTCTTGGGCAGTGGTCTAGTTAGTTGACTGGGGACAACTGAGAAATCTAGATGTTCCACTCCTCTTGGCGAAAACTACACCCGCAGGTAAGCACATGCAACCTGGTGTTTATTTTCGAAATGTACGATTTAGCGTGATCTTAAAAATATACTGGAGGCCGACATTGGACACTTTTTGAAGAAACGGCTTGGTATAAGGAAGGTGTTCTCTAGAAGGTGGATGGCTAGAGAGGAGAAAGTACATAGTCTGAAAAAATATGTTTACATTTTTTGTGCTTTCTGCTAGTATCTGTTTTGTCATCTGGAGGCGTACCGTTGGTGATGATGGATGTACATAACCACTGTATAATTGCTTAATTTTTGCTCCACTGGCTTTAAAAGACGCCAGAAAGCTTAAAAAGATAATTTACGAAATTTTCATTATACGTATGTCTCAGAGTGTGCATCTGTCAGGTAAGTTTCGCAATACGTATGTAACTTCAGCTTGGTAACTACCTTACAATTGTTTTTTGAGAGCAAACCTTGTATTATTATTATTTAAGTGCTGGCGCTAGATTGCAGGTGTATAATGCTAAATTTACCGTTTGTTTCCAACTCACTTAGAGATAATTCTTCGTTGATTTTGGTTTGATGCCAGGTATTGGATGTAGAATTGGTAAAAATTTATAGCGAAGTAACATCAGGTTTGAGATCTTCATGCATATGAGATAAGGTACCCATGTTGATATGCACAGGTTTTCCTGTAGTAAACACTGTTGTTTAATATCTGCTGCCTTACACTCACACTAAAGTGGTAAATAATTCTAAAATATGAAAATGTTATTTTTTAACGTTTTTTAAAGTTAATATCATTCACATTAATTGTACAAAAGAGTAACAGCAAAAAACATTACAGTTACACAACTACTTTTTAACAACACGGTTGTTTAGAACATTTCTGAGGTCTATCAAAATAGTTGTTCAGGTTAGGTAATTATGATATAGTCATATGAACTACTTTTGTTCCTTGTACAATATGAATCATCAGGGCTGCCAATGCAAAAATCTGATTTTACCTACCTTGTGTAACGAAATTCCCCAAAATTCCGGAAAATTACCCGCGAAATTCAAAAACCTTCATACGAGAAAAAGAATAAAAAAACTGGCAATAAAACATTCTTTATTTGTTTTTACTCCAAGTATTACAGTTTAACATTTTTTTATTTAGTTCAAACGAAAAGAGACCATTACATTTTTAATACCCTGCTTACTATATACATATTAAGGATGCTATACTTGCAGTATTTAAACAATTTCGATTGTCAGTTTTAATGTTATTTAACTCGCTAAAAATTCGCTCGACTGATGCATTGGAAAAAGGAAGTACAAGAAAGTAACATATAACAACTTCTAAATTTTTGAACATTGGTGTACCAGCCGCATTGGTTAACGAAAACACATCTTGCCAGTAATTTTTTGCAGTATGATATTTATCTAATCCAAATTCTTTAAAATCAAGTAAGGCATGCTGTGTCCACTCATTATCCAATTGTTGGCTGTTGCTCATGAACAAAATCCTTCAAATGGGAAATTGTATCAAAACTGGTCTAAGACTTTTAATTTCATATTTTTGTGCTTTTACAGGATCTACGATTTCTATCAAAGTATATATGTAGGCACCCCATCTTTAAAATCATACCTTTTCTTGATTTGTGTAACTAATTCTACACAAAATTAAAGGCAGGTTTCTAAAAATTGTATAGTAATCGACTGCTGATCCTTTACCTCATGTTTTAAATTCTCTAAAGATTCTGTAGCTGCCACACCTAGATAGACCTTTTCAAGAGAACAAAATGCTTAGGATTTGCATGCTTTAGAGACAATATATCATTTGTCCGAATATAATTATGTCATATCCAAATAGTTGCTGCTTAGATTTCTTAATAGTGTCTAGGTCTCTGTTTTTAGTCTGTGTAAAAGTGGAGATTCAGGCTGGAATAAGGTATTGAAATCCGTTAGCAAGCTAGTGTATATGACATAAATTCAAGATAAATTTTTGAATTTGTTACTTATGCTATTTAGCATGTCGTCATTGGTTCTTGATGGATCTTCTAAACATAAAACACGTAGATAATAGATATGCTTCAAGAGGATCATACTGTTCCAGAACTCTGTAAACACAAGCTTTCAGAGCCAGCCATCTTGCTGTAGCTGGCGACAAATGTTTATGCATTTCAGTTTGAAAGAAGCGCTGCAATTCTTCAAATTTCTGTTGCTTGGAGAAACTTCTACCGAAATGGGAGCCTAGGTTCCTTAGCAAATCTTCAACTTATCTTAGAAGCTTCAGACACGCGTGTGAAGCAGCAAGATGTACCTACATAATGACATGAACATTTAATTGATACAATATGAGGTACCTACCTATGTCTTTTTTTAAGCAGTGCATACACAGAGTTGTACTCTCCAAACATAACATTACATGTACGAGGGTCAAGCTACAATTAATGAGAATGGAAAGATTGATACAGGTTTTCAGAATTTTAATTTTAAATATGTTCAAAGTAATTGCCGTTCACAATAATACATTTGACCATTCTCTCCTTCCATAGTTTAAAAGCGTTCAGCCAGC
>JABXWE010016490.1:0-30844 GCA_014611495.1 Limonius californicus | reverse complement strand
TCCTGTATTCAGAATTTATTTTGATTTATCAACTATTATGGTAAGTTCTTAAATTTCAGAACGCTTATACTTCCATCTTACTTTAAAAAATTATTTTGTTTTCTTATTATATTACAGGAATCAAGTCTTAAGTTTTAAACAATTGTATTTAATTTATTCTGAAGAAGGTCTCATGAGACAGGAAATATAAAAACTTTTAGTTCAACGAAGTTAGTTTAATTAGCTGCACATCCCTAACCTCAAAAAATAGTTAATATTTGGGTTATGTATGGAAATTTGATTTTTCATAACCTTATATATATATTACAGTAATTCATTGTTTTTTGTTTACAGCTGTTCAAGGTTCCACCTATCTAGTCCAACATTATTGCATTGGTTCATCTCGAAGGCATTGTATCAGGAACATCCGCTTCTTTCCAAGAAGAGTTCTTTTTAATCAAGGGCTGTAAACCTGTTGTAAATAAATTTTTTTTAGAAAATCTGTATCGAGTTATATTTTTTGAATCCTTCCTCTTTTCAGTTTCTGCAAGCAACTGCAAATTTCTTGTATTGGATCAATAATTAAACAAATATACTTTAATAAAATAATTTATTGCTTCAAATGGAGTATAAAAATTGGACACATACAACGATATTTCAGAGCCTTGTATAATTCTAATTTATAAATCCAATTTGACTTTTCCGTAAATATAAAAAATTGAGTATTAAATTTGCTTCTAGTAAGTCTTCACATCTACAGTCATTTAAAATAAACTATAAACATAAATAATAAGTACAAAACTTAAATATAGTAATTGCTTAATACATTCACATAGGATAGAAGGTCAATTCGGTGTGTGTTCTTGCGAACAGGAGATTTAGTTGTGAATCTAAACCTACATTTTCAACCCGCACAATGCGAGCTGTGTTGCTGTTGGGTTCCTTGCGTACAATCGCCAACCCATACACCCTCATTAGATGCTCCTCCCGATCTTCCGAATGCCCGCCGATTGTGGCTATCTTCACGTGACAAATCACATTGATGTGTATGTATTTTACAATCGCGTATTTTCCTGAGGGAGTCAACACCTGGAAGAAAAATTAACCCAATTAGAAACCAGTACATCCCCGTTTATCCAGATCCTTACCTTATCCATCTTTTCTTCTTGCTGGGGCAAATCAGCTCTGAAGACTTGAGCTTCACCTAAATGTTGATCTCCAGCCATAATGGAAAACTTCATACCGGTATGAACTGCCCTTGGTTCCAAACCAAGTCCATCTGGATGGTTATCAGACCACAGATAATTATTTGGTTCCACCATGGAGTCGGGGGCAAATGTTAGCCTTTTGGCATATCCCATTCCAATACTGCAAAGTTTCAGGGAACGCCCGTTGAATAGATGTTCTTTTCTGTCATTTGGTCGAACTTTGTATGAGAAGCCAGGTATGACCCTTGGATCGACATACGTACCTGAAAATTTAAATATAACCAAGTTAGCTTGTAAAAAGAGTAGTAGATGTGTAGGTTATTAAGGTTAATGGCTGGATAAATATCAAATTTGTTTAAACTATTTGTTGAGGATTGAGCTAGGACGTAAACAAATGCTTGACAGGTGCGTTGATTTACCGCATATGTATTTACATAATATTCCTTGCGTTTCTAAATTAACGTCCGCGCCGTCAGAATTCTTTTGTAGTAGGACGCCCCCTACGATTACACGTTTCTGGAACAACTTGCTCCATTTTAGGAAAATAAGCACAAACGCTCAGAAAACCGATAAGCACTGCTCAAAAAGCACACAAACTTAACCCGGTAATTACGAGTGCAAAATAAAAGTTTTGAGCGTCAATTACTCCGTAAGTAATTAGGCATTAGCGATATCTAGCGTAGACCAATCACAGCGCGCGCTCGGGTGAGTCAAACACGTGCGTTTGTTGAAGTTCTAGCTCAATGCTCAACAAATAGAGTTTAGTGAACTATTGGTAAAAATACTTACCAACTACGGGTATTTCGTATGGTTCAAGACCAGTCATAGTATATTTGGTAGGAACATCACAAATATCTTCACCACGAACAGTGACTCTTCTATTGGTCACGTGTATTCCAGGAGTCAAATAATATCTATGGTTTTTAAAGGTAACATTAATAACCTTGGTTACTTGTGCTGTAGGTACTCCTCTGCGCTTGATGCTTATTACAACACCTGACATGGGCATAGGCTTGGCAACTCCAGTTTCATAGAACTCAACTTTGCCTGTGAAATTGATCTTTGCTTTCTTTTTAACGCCATCTTTTGTTGGTTCGCTGCTAATCTCAACTTGTGAACCCTGAAAGAAATAAAAGCACCATAGAAAGGGAGCTCCAGAAACTAAATTTCCTTACACTTTACAACTTACGACTGTTGAAGGGGGAGGATGATGTGATTAAACGAATACGAATCTGCCGCCGTGGTCAATTGAAATGGGACCTATCTAGCAGCAATCAATGAAGCAATGGCACGCACAAATCCGCGAAAAAAAAATAATAACATGAGTGTAAACGATTACTTACCTCAACTTTCAAAATTTCCAAAGTGCCTTGTGCTTCGTGGTTGGCATCAAAAACAGTAAACTTATCTCCATCAGAAACTAGCTCCAATTCGAAAGCGAAGCCTTCGGGTCTATTGTCGCTCCAGAAGTAGTTTTCATTATTGTTTAGGCAGTTTTTGTCGGCTTCAAAAGTGAAACGACGCGCATATCCCCTACCAATGCTTTTTAATGTTAAGGCTCTTCCTTCAAACAAGTAAGGCATGGTGCGAAATTCGCAGTCGGCTCCTGGGAGAGGTAAAACTTTGTATTTAAAACCAGGGCAAACCCTTGTGTCAACATATACTCCAACAACTGGCATCTGATGGGATTTTAGTCCATAAATGGTGTAGCAGGCTGGTAAATCACCCAAAGTTGACGCGTTCAACGCGAAGGATGCTGGTTCCTTAAGGATCTCTTCAAATTTTGATTCCTCTATTTGTTCCTGCAATACACAGAGGTTTACAATATTGATCTTTAAAACTAGATGTTTTATAATTGCCGAATAAAGTTTAGGAGTGTAATCAAATAAGTCGATCATAATAATAGTGATAATTGATGTAGTCGTGCAGCAAACAAAAGTACGTTGTAATGGCATCCAATGCGTGGTCTTGCCGAGGAGGTATTGAGCAAAAATAAAAACAAGTTGCATGAAAACCGAGGCGGTTTGGACTTTTCCTTCATTGCTTAAAGGGGTAAACAACAAGCAATCACATCCAATGCGCCAAAATTACCTTATTGTGAGTTTTGGCAAAGAACAATTTAGTGTTGGATATGTTCCTGCATACAGACTTCGTAAACAAGTTTGGGCTAAGTAAAAATATCGGACGCATACACGAGCTGGTAAAGGTAAACCATATAATAAACAGCCGTTTTCATTTGTATTCAGGGTGATCAGATAGGCTTTGGTTTTTTATAACTTCCTTATTTTAAAAAATGAAGAAATGACTTGGTTTTCGTTTCAGGTATTTGATTTACTACAGATAGCAGTCATCTTTGTTAATTTATTGCTGGTGGTAAAGCAAATAATGTTCTTTAAAGCATTTTGATCCTCTATCCACATATCTAGCAGCATATAGAATACTCCGTTGTTAAGTCCAACTTTAACCGTCTCTTGCAGATCAATTTGCGTAGTAAGGCATTCAAACACAGTCCAATATGGAACATATTTTTGCAGCAAAATTCTTCGTTATATTTAAAATAAGGATGTTATGGAGAAAAAACACTACATTACACTTATTAGTCGAATAATGGTTACAGAAATGTAATAACAATTTAAACATGTCGAAGAAATGACATTCACAACTAATCTATCAAACTTACTTGCAAAACCTCGAAAGTCTCCTGTTCAAAACCACCATCACTGCATGTATTAGCAGGTGGAGGAGAGACGCAACGTCCTTTGGTAACCATTGCTGTCTATAATAATACAATTTCGTTTTAGCACCCAGTTCCAAAAATTAGAACTGCGTGCTTGTAATGGGGTGAAAAATGTTTGGGATGGTTATGAATTCGTTCCTAAAATGACCAGTTTAATAACGATATCAGACAAATAAGAAATTCTTAATTGCCGTTGTAAAATTTTGAAAATGTCGATTCATAAATTTATTCTTAACATAAAATCAACTCAAAGAGTTTTATCGCTTTCATTTATTGCATAACTTGTTGACCTCTTTGTTTTTGTAATTTTCCGTTGTAAAAAATGATCTACATTGAAAGGAGATAAGTACATCCATTATGAACTATCCATAAAATTAACGAGTTTGGGATAAATATAGAAAATATATATATAATCTTCACCCACGATTTATATAAGGTTATCATCATAACTTATCGGAATCCATAATTGACGTAAACAATCAGCGACAAGTGTAGTGATTTTGACGTTTATTTTTGACACGAATTTTTCCAACAATATTGAGCAAAAATGTCATCACCATATGCAAATCAAAATAAAATACCGGGATCAACATGTCAGCTTCGTGGGGGGTCAAAACAATTCCGACAAATATTTGCGTGTTCATTTTTTATCTACGAGTTTTGCGAAAGAGGAACTAATTTTTCCATGAGAATGAACGTCATATGGAGTTTCAATTATGAAATGAACAATTAAATGTGGCAATACTCACTTGTGGCAAAGGTGTGAAAGGGTCTTCAAACTGAACTGGATCTTCAAAAAGGGACGAGGATGAAGACGATGGCAAGCGTCTGTGCTGCCATACTCGCTGCATAGCTGCCAATTTTACTTCTTCTTGTGCTGTATTGGCCAACATTTTTCTGTAAATAAAGAACGAAAATGAATATCGATATATTGTTTTTGATTTTTTTAAGGTTGAGGTTGTAAATATGTTTTCTGCAATATTGGAATAAGAACGAGGCTAAAATGATCGTGTTCATGGTTTTATTTCTGAGAGTTCATATTAGAGTTGGCGAGCATTATGGTTTTTTCCCTGATAAATTTCCTTGGCGATATATTTACTGAGACTCCCTGATATGTGACGCGCTTCCAATGGTTGGTACGGCCAAGCAAAGAACTATTCAATTTCTCCTATAGGTAGATTGTGGTTTCTAGTTAAAAAAAGTCATCTAGCATAAATCATGCAGTTAAAAAAAGAGGAGACAATCTATTAATTTATAAAGAGTACAACAGTAAATAGGAAGAGATAACAGTTAACTGTTAATTGACCGATACCTTTATCTTCACATGTCTATTGACATATCGCTGAAGTTGCGAAACAATTGGTTGCCATGGGGGTCGCAAATAGGCAAGTGTGCTAAATGATAAGAGAATGAAGTAATAAATTAGTAGAAAATAATAAAGTAGTAAACGATTGACGTAGTATTTTTAAAGAATGTGTATCAATCGTACATTTTCCCATAAACAATTTAGGCTATCAATGGTCAATTAACGGTTATCGACTTTGGAAGTATTTTTAACCGTCTGAAGCTTTGTAGGAACGGTCTTTATCATACAACATTTTAAGAAACCTAGTCAATACATCATCCTTTTTGGTAAATTATCAAATATATTAGACTTTCAAAGAATACATGAATACAAGATGACTATTAGCCCAACACGTTACTGTGTTGGAATGAATTAAATGTCTACAAATGTTTTTGAACATCAATTCCATCTAACTTTGACAACCATGTTGTCTAAAACAATGGAAAATTTCTAGCATTATACAACTACATAATATCAGCAATATTGCTACAAGATTAAATCGCGTGTATACAGCAGGGGTTCCCTCCATCGATATTCAAAAATTTAGTTGCTGTTTTAATTACTTGGAATGGATAATGTTACTAGCTGCAACTTGTAGTGCTATAAAAGCCATGCTTGAGTTTACAAGTGTAAGAAGAGCCAAATCGTCTTAAGTTTGGTATGATGTAAACTCAATGGCTTAACAGTTTGAACGAAAAATATCCAATATTTGTCGAGAAATCCTAGGCTTTATAAAGATTACCATTCCCAGAAATTCGGATAAAATCAGATCCATAACCATCAATTTTCCTACTATGATTTCTTATCAAACACCATAAACATTGAGCCTTTTCCTATGCCCTATAAGCTATAAATACATCGGAGATTTGCGCTTCCACTTAAATAAACTATCAAACAATAATAATTATGTGATTTTCATTAATCAGTCTGGGTATCAGTAATCCAATTGGATTTTCCTATGTCATGCTTAATCTTTATTTAACTGGAGTGCTCCATAGTACTAATTGATCATGTTGTTAATTCGAGTATATTCAACATTTCAAACCAAAG
This sequence comes from Limonius californicus, assembly GCA_014611495.1. Classification (NCBI taxonomy): domain Eukaryota; kingdom Metazoa; phylum Arthropoda; class Insecta; order Coleoptera; family Elateridae; genus Limonius; species Limonius californicus. The sequence goes on along the minus strand of JABXWE010016490.1, from coordinate 24,525 downwards.
GGCATATGAAATGAAAATTTGTAGACTTAGGACAGTTTCCATTTCATCGCCCACTTGACAGTTTTACGTCATTAATACTGGGCCGATAAATAATGACTCACATGTTCGGTAACTTTATCTTGCACCCGTGTTGATATTACAAATGAACTTTTGGCCTTCCACAGACAACGGTCGTGTAAGTTTACGTTTCTTTCACACTACATCTGTTTTATGGACTTAAAACATTGATTCCGTTTTGTTTGCGGGTCAACAGGCTTTAGGATTTGAGTGAGCTACGAAATTCACATCCGGAAGATACTGTTATACATTCATGAAGCCCCCACCGTTTTTTCTAAATTTCCCGAATGACCCGAAATGTTTATTTGAGACGCACTTACAGCTTGGCATTTTTGGCAGGCCAAAAGCGTATGTACATTAAAATACTTGGCGCAAGTTCATAACTCGTGCTTTGTAAATAAGCAAATAGAAAAAGCAATCGGCGAAGAAATTGAAAATAGAAATCAAAATAAACGTATGGGATTTACCAACCCCGGGTTGCTTAACCTAGATCAAGCCGTTTTAGAAATAGCATCCAATTGACAGTTTGAATAATTCAATACCGGATTTCTAATTATATATTCCAAGGTTGTGTAGGAATACCGTTGAAAATAACCAATGATAAATGCAACTAGATGTCGTTAAACCTTCAATTGGAATGTGTTTCCACTTAATCAGATGCTGGTATCGGGAATTTCCCCATGTCGAAAGTTCTGAAAGGGAATATTTGCAATATTTTTAAATTGCGACATTGCAAATAATAATATTGTGGAAGTTTAATGATGGAAAGTAATCGAAAATATCGCTGCAATAGTAATTTTACGACTGGCATTGTGTGCAACCTCCACAATTCAAGGTATGTAAGATTATTACCGACATTTATTGGTTTTTGATATGCAGGGATTTATACAATGCCAAATTGTGGTTTTGATTACATAAAATAAATTGTAATAAGCGGAAAATTGAAAAAACATGTTTAATAAATAATTACGCAAGCAGTTTTAAATTTCCAACTAGAAGATGCTTGGCAAATTTCCAGTTTAAAAATACAGTTCCCGTCGATACTTTGCAAAATTTTAAGTATGTTTACTGGTCGCGAGTTTTAAAGAAGCCATTTGAAAGTTTTATAAATATACAGTGGGGTCGGCTCAATTCTCCGCCTCCACAGTAATCCGACTTCAATCTTCTGGATTCCCAGAAGTGTTTACTATTTCTATGTAGAAATTTTCATTTTAAATGATTAAATTGTCCAAAGGAAGAGAGTTAGTTAAATGCAAATTCCCCCAAGAACTAGTTGCGGTAAGTAAAATCGCAGAAGACTTATTTTATAGTTGAGGTAAGTTGTACCACGTGAAAGTTGTTTCAACAGATATTTTAAGCGTAGAATAAGAAATGTGAATAAACAATTCAAACTGAAAATGCAAATCTGTCATTGATGAATTTCTATAGATATTAAAATTTCATTTCTTCGAGGGTTGGGTGGTCGAAAATTATAATTGCGAAGAATTTTGAAGTCGAAATAATATACACCCTGGCACAAGAAGACTAGGCTGGTATACGCTGTTCCACAGCAGGGCCCGACACTGCCGGTTACCGTGTTGGTGCGTAGTCACGCTTAACGTTACTGGTGTATGGTGTGTGTTACTCCTCTAGTGCAACCGTAACATGAGGAGTAAAATGGAGACCGCGACTCAGTAGCGACCACACAGGGAATTAAATTTTTTTTCCGATTTGAAGCGATTCGAACCATTTGGCCTATTACATCCAAGGTCTGACTCTTACCTCTAAGCCATCACAACACTTAAAAACTTTAAATGATAAAGATGTACATATTTGTTAGTAGTAGTAAAAACAGATTAAGAAACCATCATTGGTTTTTTGTGATACTGCACAAATTTACATTTTAAAAATGGAATGGAAAAGCGGAAGACCCCGACGAAGTTGGACAAAGAAGATACATGAAACACTAGAAGCAAGAAATATACATTCTGAACTGTGAAGCGATCGCGATAGATGGAAGAACGCATTGGGAACCGGAAGACGCATAGACGTTAAAAACTGGTTAAGAAGAAGAAGAATGTGTATCCATTCAAACAAACGGCTATTGTTTCCTCTTTTGAAGGATACAAAAGTCAATACACTAAGTTTCAAAAACTACAACTACAAGAAATCAACAAACTAACAACTTCTAACTAAAAATTATACATGTTTCAGGTATGATTAATTAGGCTGTATTATATTAAGTCCCCATAGCTTGGGAGGTCCCCCCGCCCACACAGGGAATTAAAACTTTTTCCGACTTGAAGCGATTCGAACCATTTGGACTATTACATCCAAGGTCTGACTTACCCCTAAGCCATCACAGCACATAAAAACTTTAAATGATAAAGATGTACATATTTGTTAGTAATGCTAAAAAACAGATTAAGAAATCATCATTGGTTGATTTTCGTTAATGTATAGCATAGATTTACATTTTTAAATTGGAATGGAAAAGAGGAAGACTCCGATGAAGTTGGACAGAAGGGTACTTGAAGCATTCGAAGCAAGAAATATAGATTTTGAACTATGGAGGGATCGTGATAGATAAAAGAACGCGTGGGAAACCCGAAGACAGCATATATGTTAAAAACTGTTTAAGAAGAAGAATGTGTATCCATTCAAACAAACGGCTTATTGTTTCCTCTTTTGGAGGATACACTACATACACTAAGTTTCAAAAATTACAGACATTGAGAAAAAGGCTTTTAATAACAAAAAAAAAAGTTTACAAGAAATCAACAAACTAACAACTTCCGGCTGTAAAAATTATACATTTTTATGTATATGGATTAATTTGGCTGTATTAAGTCCATATTCTGAAATTCTGTAGATATTCAAATTTCGTGAAAATGATTTATCTAGCTTGGGGGGTCTCCCCGACCCAAATAAAAACAAGTTTCAGCTACACCAGTCCCGCCGTACGTTCTAGAATGTAGACTAAAGAGACAGACAAGGTGAATGACACACGGTGAAAGAAACAGTCGGACCTTTTATTGACTTTTTCTCCAGTACTGTAAACCTAGGGAACTGAAATTCTCTACCGTTATACTCTGCTGTTCAGAAATAACCCAAATAGAAGTCTTAAAACCGACCAGTGAATAAATAGCTTTTATAATAAATTGCTGGAACGGAATGAAGGGAGGGTGCCGAAGAGACCTTTGTTGAAGTATTATATACCTGGGACGGATTTTATTGTTTGTCTGAACAAAATTGTGGATGAGGACCAAATGGTCAACGTTAAAAATAATGTTTTAAAACATTTTTTACTTAATTAATTATAGTTATAAACTATTTGTTTCAGTTTAAAATTAGAGACATTCAGCACAGAACTGACTTTTTATACATGCTATTATAATTAGATTTAATTATAAGTGGCTAAAATATTACAAGTTCCAACGAAATTATAAAATCTTACCTTAATAAACCCAAAAAACTTCACGAAATAATTTATATACTCAGCGAAACACAACTGCTCTCTAGTAAAGTCAAGGCGAAACTGATCGTTAGGAAATGCAGGCCCTATTTTTAAACCACCGAGTGCACTAACGAAACCGATATAAGTGACGCACTTGTATACACATGGACTCTAGTCTGTTTAGGATTGGCCTGACCCGGGGATACGCCAGACGTAGCCCCTTGCTTTGCTTTCACGCATTCACGGCGTGATCCCTCGTAAATACCAATGTTGACTTGTATGATTACTATCCGCGGCTAGTACGCCCTTATCGTACGTCGCTTGCGACATTTGTTCCTTGATATGTTGTGATCGAATCGATCTGTTTTGGCCCTAAAACGGATCGTAAACACTGTCTGGCCCAATTTACTCTAGGATTACTAATTTCCTTCGAGCTGTCGTTCATATAGGACATGTGTGATTATGTAAATATTTTTAAGGGCGAGAGGGGCGGGGGAGAAATCAGTGTAATCTTGCCTAAGTAAATATCTGATGAACACATCGGGTAAAATACCGAGAGATAATCAAATTACGGTATTTGGAACGTGGAATTTTTATTAAGGCAAACTTGGAAAGTACCAGTCTAAAAACAACCGTCTGTATTTCAATTAAAATGTGTAGTTTTTTACTTTCACTGTATTGATAATTTTAGAGTGGAAACGTTTCTTCGGTTGTGTAAAAACATAAATAACTTCATACACACTTCATACTGATAGGCTGATGTGACGTCCGTTGGGCGCGCTTTCTACATATTTTCATTTCTTATGGGATGGAAAAAATAATATTGTAGCCAATTAGAGTCTTGCATTAATAGTAACGGGTGTTCAAAAACTAGTACGTTTGGAGTAGGCCATCAGTTAACAAAACAAGAGACACAGTATGTCTTTACTTAAACATGAACCAAAATAAACGTCATAATAAATTGAGGTTATAAACGAGGAACTTTAATTTACACTTAAAAATTAATTCATGAACAGCAAAGTGAATTACAGCTATAAACTAATTACTTACAGGAGAGACAAGTAATCAACTGTCAAATAACAATTATTTAGATAACCTCAAAACATCAGGTGTTTGCGGCTCGGCAGCTGGTTATGAAGCGACATACATTTACCGACGCATAACTGATGCACAGCCTACTATAAACGTGGGAGTTTTTGAACACGGTTTACTTTTTCTCGTTTTATAGATTACAAACTCCATTTTTATCAAATAATGAATATTCTAAGTTGTAAGTAACAACGTTCATAATTCAGCAGCCAATATACCCTTACTATTTGAAATTCTACTTTAACATATTTCGGGTAATTCGTCGCCCTATAAATCCGGCCATCATGTTTGTGAGCGTCAGCTGTACCTTTCCTCTGCCCATTTGCAATGTAATATTTCTTCTTTCGTTTATATCATTGTGAGCCGTCCATCTCTATGTTATCGAGGCTATAGCCTATAGGTTCAAACAACGACTATGTTTTTTCTGCGAATATTTTCATTTCGGACTATCTGAAATATGTAACCTGTGTATTTAGCACGCGACACAACTTTGGAATGAACTCTAATGCAAATATATATATGTATACTATACATATATTTCGCGTGTTATGTGACGCCATGTAGGGCGTGTACTTGAAGTTCATAACTAGCCAGGCTGCATAAGAGATTCCGTCTTAAAATCAATTTGGTCGTGATTTGCACTAACCATAGACATTTATATATATATATAAATTACAATTTTTTGTGTTTAACCAGAAGGCAGTAAGATAGTCAATGGTACTACACTAAACTAATGTGCATACTCACAGGTAGGAAACGTGATGCATCCAACACTATCGCTGTAACTGAAAATTATACTTTTTTTTGTTTATTTGAGAGGATCTAAAATACATGTCAGTTAAAAAATTTCAGCTTTCTTGAAATCAGGCGAAGCAGAATTTGTATTGCAGACAGTAAATGGCATGTGATTTTCTATACGAACATTTTTTTCGGCTATAAAGCAGCTCCAGAGGTTCCTCTTAAAGTTTTCCCGCTTTTTCTTTCTTGTTTTCGATGGAGTTTTCCACAACCCATATGCAATGCTGTTGGATTTCCAGCCACCATGACGTTTGACAATTGACGAACCTACACAACCGTGTCAGGCCGAAAAAAAAACGAGGTGTTAATAATAACCGAAATGTTCATGAAATTGCAATTGGACCAATTTCTGTTGCTAATGGTAATCCTCAAATCACCCTCTTACTACATTGCCTTAAAATAATATTTAAATAACGTAATATTTGTGCCATTAATGTTCTCCTAGTTTTATTTTAACTGCGCTGATTTCTCTCCATTCTCTGCCTAACTGTCTAATTATAACCTATTTACTTCTTGTCAGCCAAACTTTTAATTTTATGCTATGTTATCCAATGCCTTGTTGTATTGATTGAAGCTTTTTTAATTGTTTCGTTATGTACTAGATATTCCTGTTTTTATTTTAAATAATGTTTAACGAGAAAGCAATTTAACGCTCTTATTCAGTGTAAACCTTAACTATTTTACAGTTTCTTCCCAGAATATAAGGTTATGCCAAGTTTAGTAAGAGAAGGGTGTAGAGGGCGATGATATTGAAATTTTCCATATCTAAGTGCTTTATTGTATTTTTACTTTTCAATATAAAGCTAAACTGGTGTAGATACTTTTTGCCTTATTATGTGTTAATTCACAGCAAAGTGTTGCTACGATCCCATTTCTAATGTCCAAGAAATTCTACGAACTAATGGCGTGCGCCAATAACAGATAGATTACATCCTGTTGTCTTGCCTTTTCTATCAAGGTAAGAAAAACGAAATCTTTTAAATTAATGCAACCGTAGAAACTTTACACCAATAATTTGGAAGGCCTACAAAACCGTTTATTATTCATTTACGAAACGCATATCCGAAGACTCATATTTATATTTGAAACATCTATGTTTATTCGTTTATATCTAAAAAACGGACCCCTCAATATTGATAAAGCTGTTTTATTTTGCAAACAGGGAATTTATAATGACGCAAGTCCAGTGTTATAGAGCCACTTATATCGCGTAATTTTTCTTAATTACCTAGCTTAAAAATTCAGGCTTTCGATTTTAACCCTTATTTATTGAAGATTTACTACAAATTTGGTAATAATTTTGTTCCTCTTTAGTGTATGGTATCCTTGTATAAAACCGGTTGGTTTCTATTTTAACCGCACTTAGGTACAGCTGCGGAAACATAAACCGGGACACTAACATTTCTCTAGCGTAAACGGATTTGTTTGAACTTTATAACAATGGTTAGCAAGTAATCTTTAATAACAACGAAAGTAAATTATAAACAAATAAAAATTTATTAATATTTGGTATACATCCATTCGCTTCTACTACTGCAGCTAAACGTCTCGGCATCGATGCAACTACATTTGGAATAAAATCCACCTTGATATTATTCCATGCTTCTTAATGGCATCTATCAGTTGGCCTTGATTCCTTGACCGAAAGTTTTCCCGGTAAATGTTTTTTACCATGTAACTCCAAACCTGTCATGTCGGAACTTTTCGATAGCGAAGGTAATATATTGACGTTATGGTTGTTGAACCACTGCCTAACAATACGAGATGTGTGGACGGGCGAATTATCTTGTTGAAAGATAAATTCAACGGGTGCATCCGCTGAACTGATGGTAGCATGACATTTTCAAGTATATTCAGATAAATTTGTCCATTCAATCTTTCGTTTATATATGCCAGCACACACCTGCACCTTCACAGCTAATCCACCCCCACATGTTAGCAGAAAAGCGGCCACTAGCATGGATATTATGGACATATCTTTCTTCAAAATTTGTGCATACACTAAACTGAAATCAAAATAAATACAATACACCTTACACCTTAGGGTAAAAGGTTTTCCGATTATATATATATATATCTTTCTTCAAACCGACAGTTTCGGGGTTGATATACGCGAGTACGCCCGTTACTGAAAGATTGAAATACCTTCTCATTACAAGATTACAGTTTTCCAGAAGTCTTCATCTCTGTTTAAAAACTCTTTAGCATATTCAACTTTTAGCCGTTGTAATGCCTAGTCGAATAGACGGCGACAATTCTGTTATACTAAATAGAAACACCACAACCGAGACTACCATTTACGATGCAAGGTCCAGGTATCAAGGACAAGGGTCGACCAGCTACAGTCGAAGAAGGGGGGGGGTTGATAAGCCTAGGCGCCACCTGTTTAAAATATCCTTCGTCCTTGAAAATAACACGAGGTAAACAGGAACCTTCCTGGAGTTCTGATCTACCTTGCTTGGGTAATTGCTCAATTTGTCACTAAAGTAAATTATTTTAACCCAAGACACAATAAAACACAACAATAAATTACAAAATTTCAATTTATATAAAGAAACACGCAAATAAACCCTTTTGACACATCTCCACATGAAATTAAAGTAGGTATTTAATAAAGATATATAAAGATGTAACAGGAATTAACCAATCATGGCAGTACCTTCCGTTAAATAAATTAATAAAACAAAATTCTTGAATATATAGGGAACGCAATAATGCGAAATTATTACTAGACTACGAAGCATTTATTCCGCTTCCAACCATAATGATATTCGCGACCAACCCCGCTAAGTATTTTTATGTTTGTCGAGGCCTCGCGAACCATATACCCAGATGTAAAAATACCAATATAATGGTATTACTATCGGCGCACTTTTAATCAAGATTCCCCCTTGCTATTTGAATTTTAATCAATAAACGAAAATTAATTATACTGTTGACCATTTAACAGTTATTAACAGAATTTCGATAAAATATCACCAACATTAGCAAAATACATATTCAATTGAATTTAAACTCCCACTAATTAAAGTGTACCTAGTCTTGTTATTAATGCATGTATATAATTACAAGATTTACTACGATTCCTTATTATTAAACTATAATTTTCCGGAACCCCTCGTATCCTCGAAATTATATGTAAAAATTGAATATGAAAGGAACTGACACACCTGCGATCTAGCTATCTCGATCCACACTTGTTGTATGCGTTCGCTGCACGGCAAATAAGTCCACTGGTCTCGAACCCACAGGATCTCTTTGATTTTTCACGAATGACTGGTAATTTCTGTCAATTCTAACCCCAGCCTATTCGCCTAAATAATTTCAATAGTCTTGGAAGTGCAACAAGAGAAATTGGATTTTCTATGCTTACCAGAAGATGTTAACTGGCGAAAGAACTCTCTCAAAAGATTTGCACACAGATTGGGATCAACTCCCCGGGAACTCACATCACACTATCGATGCCTAAGAACTTCCCAAATTTGTCTTGAAAATTCAAATCGGAAAACTTCCCAAGTCTTAAAACGACTTCCAAATTAACTCAAAACACGTGCACCTTCTTTGAGAACTCGTACAGTTATATGTCAAACGGAAAACCCAAAATTCACCATTTCCTGAACCGGAAATACACGAGTAGATGACACGAAACTTCCACAATGCCAATTCTGAATTAGTCAAAAGCTTAAATATGCAATCCAAAATGCTGTATTGAAAATTTAAATACCAATCAACCGGGCACAAGAAATCGCACGTTACACCGTTTATTTTCTTCTGATAAGAAGAGTTATAGGGCAGCTAAATAATTTGCAAATTCGCTGTTTTTCAACTGGTTTCGGGCCGTTCGTACAGTAGCTGGAAAATTAATATTATCGCAAGCACTTTCTGCAGTGTCAAATGGATTTCGCCTTAAAAAATTTAGCAATGCATCATCATGATCTTCAGTCGTACACTTCTGTCGTCCTGTCCCATCTTTTCTTCTCACACTCTGATCTTCATCCCATCTTCTCCTTATTCGTTCTACCGCACTCTTACTAACATTAAATCGTTTTCCTATTTGTCTATACGAACACCCATTTTCTATTCCCTGTATAATTCTTTCTCTTATGTTTTCATTAATATGACGATACATTTTATAAATGTTAATTGTAACTTAATACTTAACACCTTCGTTGCACACGTTCTTCAGCCGGGTTTCTTTATTGCAGCCAAGCAATTAGGGGATAGAACTAACAAGTTCCTTGCTCATGTAATGTACAATTTATTTACATTATATACATATATTTGGAGTTCGACAATGTTACTTTACATTGAATCTTAACTATATTTATTGGATGTAGCTTCGCTGTTGGTTTAAATTCAACTACTACCATCTTTTACCTTGAGTACCAAGAAAACTTCCGTTTATTTGCTATACGCGGCATTGTTTCTAACAATTTTGTAATTATTTCATCTCCTATTTTATGCAAAGCATTTTGTAGAATCTCCTACAGATGTTCCTTGGATGTTGGACATTTTTTCTTCTAGGTTCTTAACATACTCTCTGTACATTTTTGAGGTATGTTTGGGGTTGTTGTCTTACTGTAAGTTAAAACATTCACCAATAAGTCACAAACCTGATGGCACAGCATTCTGTTCAAGAATGTCTTTGTGGCGATCTTAATTCAGAATACCATCGGTTCTCATTAAATCACCCACTCCAAAACCTGAAAAACATCCCCAAACCATAACCGAACCGCCTCCATGCTTAACTGTTGGCACAGTGCATTGTGGAAACAGTTTCTCGTGGGCTGACCGACTAACAAATATTCGACGCTTCTGTCCAAAAACCTCAAATTTAGACTCAAAAATCCACAACACTTTTTGCCATTGTTGAAAAGTCCAGGAACGATGCTTTTGAGTCCGTCGGAACCTTTTCTGTTTATTTTCTGGGCGTAGCAAAGATTTTCTGATAGCTACACAGCCTCTCATTTGCAGCTTTATGTTTCAGCTTAACTGTAGATACAAATACCGATTGATTCAAATTTACACACATTTCTAGGGCTGTTGAACGTCTGTTTCTTTAATATATTAATATAATTCTTATATCACTTATACAAGGTGGCGCAAAATCAAGTCCCTGATTTGTTTTTTCTATAATAGTAAGGTTAATTAAAAAACACTCATTTTGTGAACCATAAATATTTATTTGAACTTTGAAATCTTGTTATGCTACACACTAAAAATGGTATCAACCAAATGACTACCCCTAGCATTAATGCAAGAGTGAATTCGTTTTAGAGCACTTTTCATTACGTTCTCCAACATTTCCCGTGGTATGTTGCTGATTTCTTCCCGTATGTTGGCTTTTAATTCTTCTAGATTTTTAGGATTGTTCACAAAAACCCGATATTTGAGATAACACCATAAAAAGAAGTCGGGCACCGTTAAGTTAGGTGATCTTGACGGATACACCACATCGCCCTTTTTGGAGATAATACGCCCAGGAAACATTCTCCTCAAAATGCCCATTGTTTCACGGTTTGTGTGCGCTGTGACACCATCCTGTTGATACCACATATCCTCCTACTCAAGCTCTTCCATTTCTGGAGCCAACGTTGCAACATTGTTCTATAGCGCTCTCCGTTTACGGTAGTGGTTCCTCCTCTCTCGTCCTCAAAAAATAAGGTCCGATTATTCTTTCAGCACTAACCCCACACCACACAGTAACTTTTGGCTCATGTAGCGGTAGCTCGAGAATAATTCGTGGGTTCTCACTACCCCAGAAACGGTAGTTTTGTTTATTCACAGCTCCATGCAGACTGAAATGGGCTTCGTCGCTCATTATGATTTGTTTGAAAAATTTGCAATTTGGTTTTCAAGGGTCATGATAGCATTACTGTACTGTAGCCGCATTTGAAAGTCTGCCGGCAGAAGTTTTTGTGTTAGCTGTATTTTGTACGGAAATAAGCGCAAGTTTTTCACCATAATTCGCTGCAATGAGCGTCGGGAAATGCTTCATTGTGTGGATCTTTTCTTGTTGAGGTTCTTGGACTTTCCACTACATCCTCACGTGCACGGTCTATGTTCTCCCTTGAACGAATTGTCCGAGGTCTGCCAACATGTGGTCTATCAGCCGTAGTCCCAGTTTGCTCAAATTGTGCAACTAACCGCCGACATGTCTTCGCCGATGGAGTCAGACGTCTACCATACTTTCTACGATATTCTCGTTGAGATAAGATAATTGACGAATTGGTTACGTAAAAAATTTTTACAATTTCTGCGCGTTCTTGAGGCGTATACCGATTCATAATGAATTTCCCAAGTGTCTACTTTTCAAGTGATAAAGAAAATCTGACATATGTCAACTAAAAACAAAATGACAGGGTTTTCTAATAGGGGACTTGATTTTGCGCCACTTTGTAGTAGTTACTTTGGGCCTTACACTTAGTTTTCTATCCAAATTACTGCCATTGATTGCGTATCGATGAATAGCATCATGAACAGCAGCCTTAGATACGTAGTTCCCCGGCTATCAGTTGTTGGGATTTTCCTTGTCTATACAGAAAACCCATTTGGCTTCGTTATTCTACACCCAAACCTTCTGCTTTTCCAATTTTTATATATATATATATATATATATATAATAGCAAAATTGCTTTTCTGCAGTTCTATATTTTAAATGTTCTTCTAAGAGACGTTTTTTGTTTCCAGAGAACGGTACCTACGGGTTATTGGTGCATTTTTTCCGAGTACCTACAGACGATTTATTAGTAACCAATCATAACCAAAAATTGAAACAGTAAAAAATATTTGTGTTGCGTTGGTACTTTGCTTCGTCAGGCTTTAGTCGAAAACAATGTAGGTAATTGTATTTCTACAGGGAATGATATTAAGACAGGATATCTGACAATCATAATTCCTGCGGGCTTCTGTCTGCATCATGATAAGAAATCTATAGTTGTATCTTGTTAAAGCGAAGGACTTAGAAGGATAATATTATTACGCGTTTTGAATATGTTTATCCGTTTATAAACGTCGCGATTGTCGAAACTTAACTATATTATTTTGGGGGACTTAGCTGACTATAGTTTTATTTTACTGTGTTCATACAAAACAAGCTAACAACCGTGAAACTACAGCATCTTCTTGGTCTTTCAACTCTTTTAATTGATACTGGTAGCCCATCCAGGCTGAGTCCACGACATTTATTTTATAAACCATTGGGCTGATTCTCGAAAATCGAACGTATGTTAGCTAGGATCCGCAAAGTTGTTGAGCTTATTGATAGTAGAACCTTGTTCAACTCTAAGAATATGTTTAACGAATGCTGTATTGCTACAATTATCAACGACCCTGATTTTATTGGCCTCTGTTTACTACTTAAATTACTTCTAATAATAGTAAATAATCGGACCGTTAAACAATTAAGTTAAATTCTGTACGTAATTGTAGCAGTTTTCAACTTTTCCGCTGCAAAAGTTCAGAGTATGACAAGTGTATGCGTAAACAATGGAAACCCGAAGTTATTCTAAATAGTTGTTTGTTTGTCTGTGTCCTAAGTGCGTTTATAAATAAATATCTTGATATTTTGAATTTTGCCTCAAGAACAATGACTTCTCGTAATGCATTTATAAAATTTCCAGTAAAACTTGCAGAAGAGAAGTAAAGCCATAAGGCTTAAAGAAGAGAGAGTAAACGGTCTTTCCCAATTATACAAAAAAACTATGCTGTATACGTTTAATTTATGAGTGCAGGCCCATTAAATTTAACAATCACCAGGATGTTGATAACGCTCTGTCGTCACATATTTTAAGTTTTGATCAAAACTTGAGGGATGCAAATTTCGCTAGAATGGCTTGGGAGTGTCTATAACATTAACACAATAATTATATAAACACACTCACATGTCATTACGGGGTTAAATTCCTAGGATGTTGCTGTTAGTGACAGTTCCGCAAAACTGTATTCCGCAGAACCAAATAGACTTTATTATGATAATTTTGTAAATTATGCCACGTTTGCGCTTTGAAGACAAATACTTGCCATTTTGAATACACTTTATTTTTTGAAAATAACATCTGACAAATGGGAACCATTACGGTTTAAATATTCTTGGGGTCTTGTTTTGAAACTGTCCATAACTCTTTGCAATTGAACGACTTCAATCTCTACGAATTGCGTCCTTGACTTCCTCAAGTGTTCTTGCATGACGTTCGTATACCTTAGTTTTCAAATAACCCCAAAGGTGAAAGTCTAGGTCGCTCAAATCGGGCGATTTTGCTGGCCAAGAACTATCGCCAAATTGCGAAATTATTCGGCCAGGAAACATTTCCCTTAGAGTGTCCATGGTTTGTGTCGCCGTATGTGCCGTTGCTCCGACTTGTTGAAATAGTGCATTATTTATTCCAAGTCCAAGAAGCTCCCTCCTAACAAGATTCTGCAGCATGTGAACATATCGATTTGAAGTGACCGTGACAGTTCTGCTATTTTCTTCGAAAAAATAAAGCCCTAGTATTCCTTATTAGAAGCAGATAATGCACACCAAACGGTCATCTTACTACTGTGAAGGGGCTTCTCATGCATTTGGAGTGGGTTTTCTGCATCCCAGTACCTATAGTTCTGTTGATTTACGTAGCCATCGAAATGGAAATGAGCCTCATTACTCATTATCAACTCGTTGATGACATTTTCATTCAAAATTGCAAGGAATTGTTGACAAAATTGGATTTTAGCGGCCTTATCCTCATCTTTTAGCATTTGAACGGTTTGGATTTTATATGGGTAGAGGTGCAAATCTTTCTTGGCTATTTGCCGAAAGCTTCCCTAGGAAACGTGCAAAACGAGTGCATGCTTTTTAACGGAACGCGTAAGACTTTGTTCAATTGCATTTCTTACTCTTTCAATGTTTTGCGGCGTCCTTACTGTACGAGCAGGGCCTGGATATCTTGAAGAAAGACTGCCATGCATACGAGGTCTACGGAACTATTTCATAATCGTGTCCCGTTTAGGGGCTCTACCATGCCTGCCGATTTCAAATTCACGCCGAAAATATCTCTGCATTGCAGTAACGGACCCTGTTTGAATAAATCTCTCAACAGCGAATATGCGTTGATTTATCAGATATTGAGCCATTACTACTAAAATGGCACGAATTCAGCAACCAGAATATGTTTTTAAAACAACTACATATCTGTCAAGTAATTTTCATTCTACAGCCTTCTCAAAACCACCACAACTGATTGCCGAACCCTGTATGTGTATCCTAATCAGCGTATCTTCTTCTTCTTCTTCAGTCCTCTCTTTTAATTGTCTATGTTTCTCTTTCTCTTGCTGTTCGCCCCCATCTTTTTCCCGCTACTTGTGGTATGTCGTCGCTCCACCTAGCAGGTGGGCGGCCTATGCTGCGCTTGTGCATTCTTGGTCGCCAGTCGAGTAATTTTCCGGACCATCTATCTCTTCCCTGTCTTGCCACATGTTCGACCCGATCCCATTTCAGTTTTGCCGCTCTCTCTTCTACATCTTCCAGTCTATTTAATATGTCGCACTGTCTTCCCCGTGGATTAAATAGTTCAATAACAAAGTCAAATAGGCTCCCACGCGTTTTCTTCATATTTGACGGGATCGAAGATGGTTCACAGTACCTCTTTTTATTGCGTTGCTGACCATTGTTCTTAAGTTATCCTTATATATTATTTTAAAATATAAACTATTATGTTGTAATACAATTGGAGGCGGTGATATCCTCATTAACCCATATCTTCCTTTTATAGCGTTAGAATTTGTGCATTATGTACGTAATCTTTTGGTCAATATTGAAAGTCGTAGACATTATATTATCTGTAGTGTGATAGTTGTGGCTGATTAGAGAGGTACTCGTAATTTCCAACTTCCAAGTGTTGATGCTATCTGCTCAAGGATGTTATTTTTAGAATTCTAGATACTTGACTTTAAAAATGACTATAATTTTTAAAGAAGTAGTATCGGGCGCCGTTCATCGGTCCATAACGTATTGCAAATCACTTCCGTACTTAACAATGATAAACCATCTATCAGACTATTCTAAAAATAGGCTAAATACAAAGTCTTAAAGCAAAATGGTGATTAAAAAACTCCACTTGGAAGAGTATCAAATGTACTACAAAATCGTTGTTAATTGCCTCGTTAATTACGTAACATTTCCCCGGTTTTACTCTTCGTGTGAGAATCCCCGTAGCAAGTGAATTGAAAATACATTGTCTCTTATCAATAGTGCAATAAGCATGGGTTGATTACTTTAAAGACTCAAAAACTAGTACAGATTATGCTCTACTAACGTGTTAGATTAATAATAGTACTATAGTGCAGAAGAAGATAATTATTAGAAATTAATATAAAGCTATTTTTAAGCCATTTCAATTGCAATTGTAGTAAACATGAAACAAACTTAACGTCATATCCCATTACCGATAAGAAGTAAAATCCCAGGTGCTCCAATATTACAAAATAAGACTCGCGTATTGACACACTAATAAATAATATTGTCTCGCAAACAACTTTCAAATATCATAAAGTAGTATTTTTCAGAAGAATCAGTTTTATACTAAAAATACGTAAAATTACGACACTTGCTGTCTATTTAAAAAATCCTGGTGCTCTTTCAAAGTCGTGTATAAAAACAATGTGATAAGAAATGCAAAACATATACATGCTATGTTCACGCAGAAGCGTAATTGTATGTTTGTGTTTACAGATCGTTAACTTTGCACATGTAGGTGTACTTAATGTGCTGGCAACCACATAATTAAGATTTTTAGTAGATCTGGATATCTAAGGGACCAGAGATATGCTAGGTAAACAGAACAGCCTACTGATAATCTGTTGAAATATGAACAGCCCCTTGCAATCGTTTTATAATTGAATCGCTCCATTCAGAAAGGTCTGAAATCGGAAGAATCAAATTTGTGGGAAACTGAAAAACCCTTTCTAGCACGGTTAATGATGACCTAGGTTTGCTGTATTATATGAATATCTACGTTAGGTCTTTATTTGAACTGGTTACTATCAATTCTATCAATTTGATGAACGCTGAATATTCTGTCATGTTGTTTTAAGTTCCTTTTTACCATAGCAAAATTTTTATGGCAAGGAAGATACGAATGTTCCCTCATAGGATAATGGTATCTAATTTTTGAAAATAGCCTACTATCAGTCAGTGTTAGCAAGTAACGTATAAGGGCATGGTTTTTGTTTTGCCCCCAACAATTACCACTATAAAGATGTATTTCCGAGATGTTTTACGTTTCGTAACTGTCTATGTAGTCCTTTAAGAAAGAATAGACTTCATCTATATCCTTTTAACCAAGACCTTCATAGTAAACACACATTGTTGCCTTGCTTTCCTTAACATTATGAATGCAGAATATATTCACAGTCAGCTGATTATAATAAAATATTTTTCCAACAGCATTGACAACTGAACATTTTGCATATACGTATAGTCGAAACATAATGACATAACATGATTGTAGTTTTTGTTTTCAGCATCATTTTAAGTGCAGAGTAAAACTTCTCAGTTCTCCGTTTGTGTAGTACTAAATCACTTTCAGCAACTCGGCGCACATTTTCGCAAAGGGAATTTTTGATTTTAACATTTAAAACTTAACAGGTAGAACAATAATCAATTTGAGATCTTCCAAATGATAACTTGAAATTCTCATTAAACAACTTATACATAGTTTTCTGTTTTGACATTCAATCTTGCATCAAGGTATTTAAAAGATCTGTCCGAATAGTGAATTTCCTTAATTGGAAATGCTTGAATATGTGTACGCATTAAACAAGTGATACCTTCAGCAAATGAATTTACCTTAGCGTTTAAACCTCGCATGTCTGTCCAAGTTTGTTACAATACAAAAATGCATTGTATCAAACTTCAACTATAATTTTATTTAAAACATGATATTTAAATGAGTGTGATTTTATTCTCACGCCTGGGTTTGGCCTGGACGCGGCTGTTTGATTGGACACACAGCAATTAATCCTTGAATAAATATGTCCTATTCGTCTTCATTACCTACTTGTTGAATAAAACGCTGAAAAAATCAGTTTCTCTCCTTCTTGGTTAATTTATCAAAACATTCAATCTTGCACATTTAATTATAAGGTCTAATCATAATACCAATTTTCTTTAAAGAAACAATTCTGGCAACTTACTTGCAAGGTTAGCCAATTTCATTTCCCGATATCTGCAGTTCCATTGCTATTAAGATAACCTTATCTTTGCACACGAGACTTTTTAATCACCTTGCGATTATATTTCTCGGGAACTCTTTTCCTTTTTCGGCAAAGTTCACTGTCAATTTTTATGAACCAATAAAATATTCCAATATTACAACTAGTGGAACAACATTACACATTCAAGGATACATTGCAACTTTTAGAAAATAAACAAAAATAATCAGGTGACCAATAATGTGCAGCCAACATTATCAACCTAACCTGAAAAGCAGTTTCACTTCGTTGCAGAAAGGGATTATGTCAATGACATCGTACCTTTCAGCATAGATCGAGAATATCAGAGGTAGCCTGTTTTGCCTACGGTTGGCCTGATTTAGATCCTTTCATCGTAGAAAGATTTTTAAAATATAGCAAGATATCTCAAATTTAATTTCGGTAATATGGTAACTTACGTTCTTTGTGATAAGTTTCAGTAGGTCGTCCGCCTTGGCCATAGCCTTTGTTGTAGATGCACTATAGCAGTGGAGAGAACTCCTCTCTGTACGTCCCGGTTTCAGCATCATCATGCAGCCAATCGCGTCCACTGTTGGACATAAGCCTCCTTCATTGCTTTCCATTCTATTCTATTTTGTGCTATTTGCATCCAATTTCCTGCCACTCTCTTAAGGTCGTCTGTCCATCTACTTGGTGGACGTCCCCTATTTCGATTTGTGTCTCTTAGTGTTCATTGTAGTATTACTTTCGTCTTTCGCCCGTCCTGCGTTCTTGCTACGTACCCGGCCCAACTCGAATTACATCCTTCACTTTTGTGGTCTGTCGAATCTGTTCATTTGGTACTCTGTCTCTGAGGCTAATTCATAACATTGCTTGCTCCGTAGCTCGTTGAGTCACTCTTAGTTTATTGACTGATTTTTTAGTCAAGGTCAAAGTTTCTGCCTCGCATGTTTGCACGGGTAGAATGCATTGGTCGTATACTTCACGCGTAAGGTACATGGGTATTTAACTTTTAAACACGTTTCTTAGTTTACCAACGGCACCCGTGTAATACCAATTCCCAATGTATTTCACAGGTTTGATTGTCCCCGCCGATTCTGATTTCATCGCATAGCTATTTGTAGCTTTCCACTTGTTCAATTTCATAGTTGTCGATGTTGATGTTTCTAATTAGGACAAGATTTGTCATAGCTTTTGTTTCACCAACGTTCATTTGAGACCTCCTTTTTCTGATGCGTGTTTGAAAGCTTTGAGCATATTCTTCATCTCTATTACATCATCTGATAGCAACACTATGCCATCAGCGAATTTCAGGTGGTTTAGTTCTTCGTCATTTATATTTACTGCTACCTCCTCCCATTGTAAATTTTTAAATATATACTCCAGGCAAGGACTATATATAGACTTTGCTCCAGGGCAGCAGTATATAATTTGGGAGAGATGGTGATCCCCTGCCTTGAACCGCGTTCTATTTTAAATTTGCTTGTTGTTTCATGAACATGACGTTACATTTCTGTACATATTTTAAATTAGTGTTGTATATCTATAATGTATTCGACTTTGCTTTAGGGCTTCAACTATGCTATTTCGTTAGACATTCATTAGATAATATTTTGATCGACTGTAAGAGAGTTTTTCTTCTTGATTTTATTGCTTCAACCACCACGGCATCCTCTCCAGGTAAGCGGATATTTTTCATTTCTGAAAGGTCTCATTTATTTTCGTCTATTGTTATACTTGGTATATCTTCTGAACCTTGGTTTATAACTCATCTTTCTTCTGTTTCAGCTTCGTCATAAAGCTTTTTACTTGTGTATAGTGTTCGTTAGAATTTTTCTGCCACCGTATTAATGCCTAACGTTATTATGCTTCCACTTTCGTCATGGAGCTTGCTGATTTCATTGTTTCCTTGCGATAGTTTACTTCTCATAATTTTCATGTTTTTATTTCCTTCTATTGTTTGTCTAATGACGTGCGTATTGTATCTTCGTAAATCTTTTCTTATTTCATTTGATATCCGTCTGTTTATTCTTTCGTGTTCTTCTGCTGTTACATCTTCTCGTTCTCTCAACTTCTTTCTTTCGTTCATCAATGTTTTTGTCTTTTCGCTAAGCTTTTCGTTTCCGTTAGTTTTTTAGTACAATATTTTATTTGAGCTTTCTTAATAGCTTCTATTATAATGTTGTTCATATAATCTATATCGTGATTTTGATGTTCAAATGTTTTTAGATTATTGTGTATTTCTTACATGGTAATGGACAGGAAAAGATGGAAGGAAATTGTACAGCAGGCCAAAACCCGTGCAATCGTTGACACCTAATGATTTTGCAATTGACGTTTCGCTTTGGCCTCTTACAATACGATCTGCCTCTTCATTGAGTAATTTAATTCCCTATTACTCTTTCTTTTGTATTTTCCCATCGTGACTATTTTATAGGCCAAGGCTGAAAAAAAGTAATGTGAAATTTATGCAAATGGGTAAGAGTAGCATGCGTACTCATTGGGTGCATACTCTTACCGGCAAGGTCAAAATTTATATAAATTCCTTCCATATTCTTAGAAAACCCACATAACCTAAAAATGTATGCATTTCTGTGTTGTACTTTTAATCAAGTATGTAAACAATTTTCCTCAAAAGAAAAACCTTAGTTTCTAATCTGTAAATATTATAAAAAAAACATATGAAAATTAGTCTCTTACCGTATTTATAACAGTTTCGTCAAGAACGCCACCAAGTTTTTACACACATTCAATTGTTTCTTAACAACTGCCGCTACGTGGTGGTTGCGTGCTCTTAAGGAAGGCGTACTTTTAGGCGATCCTATCCTACTTTCAGTTGGGTATTGTCCCTTCTATATCTAAAAATACACCTAGTTCAATCTGTTCGTGAAACAACCCTTCTCGAAACGAGGTCATGAGTGGTTGTCTCTACAGATTTGTTTGGTTGATATGTGTCTAATTGATTGACTACCAGAGCCCCATCGCGTATATATATGCCTATAATCATTTCCAAGTCCCTTCCGCAGAAAGGTTAAGCTTATCGGGCGAAAGGTTTTTAGATCGTTGTACATGGTGTACCTCGGTTTTGGTAAAAATACAACTTTTGGCGATTTCCAGGCGTACGGAATGTAGGCCAGGCCTAAGCTGGCTCTGTAAGTTTGGTACATGGGAGTATCCCAGCTAATTTCTGAGGGCAAATGTCGGTATTGTCCAATTTACTTTTTCCTTGTCTACGGTATTGATGGCTATCCTCCAGTCTCGTTGTACAGCCGCACATTGAGAGGCGCCTGTGTCTTGTTGCTTATCGTGTGTGATCGAGCCTGGAAAATAGGCCCAGAGTCTCCCCGTCAGATAACGTGTAGCTACCTGACGGGAGGGAGCGTCATGGCATTTATTTTCATCTTGGAATCGAGATGGTGTCCTGCATAGTTTAGCTGATTTGAGGCAGGCTGTTCTCTTGCTCCGTTGAATGGCAGATTTGTACTGACGCAGTGATAGATTGAAGTTATCACAGTTCATCAATATATTGGTTTGTCTTGATTTATTGAAGAATCGGCGAATTCGAGTCTGGAGTTCTTCTGGGTTCACGTTGCACCAAACGGCCGTTTTTGTTGTTTTGACCTCTCGCCGAGGGCAGCTGTTTTCATATGATGACAGTATAGCTATTACGAGTTGCACTTTGTATAGAAGTATGTTAATAGATACAACGCGAAGTAGTTAAACTTTTTCGTAAAATTCTTTGAAATGTTCCTTTTCTTTGGTTAACTAGTATAAGAAGTGCGTAAACATTGTAAGTCTGGATATAAGAATAAAACATAATTTACTTAAGTTTTGGGAGAGGATATTATTACACTGTCTTAAATTAGACGTACATAGCAACATCCACATTGTAACATATCGTGTCTATAAAGCTTGATTTCTTCTTATTTAAGTAGTATAAAGTTAACAGTGGCAGTGGTGCCCTGAAATACAGCTCCGTATCAGACGTATTGCAGCCAGCGAAGTTTACCATAGCAAATTTTAATAGTTTTAAATATACCGTATGATGGTACAGCAGCAAATGTGAGTGAAAATATTAATTAGGTAACCAATAGTATTGTATTGGTCTAGTTAGATAAGCCCTTGTTTTTATTAATGGCTGCGGCCATCTTGTTTTTCTTCTTCTGTTTATAGGCTAATGGGCTGTTGACTACCTACAATGGAGTAAGTTCTACGAGCCCTCTTTGCACGTATGTCGGGCAGAAGGCTATCCTAACCCGTCGAACAGAAGAGAAGTTCCACTACATGGTTTGTTTTTCTTAATCTTCCAATATTTCAGAAATAGTAATCACATTTTAATGTACATTTATTAGATATCTATTATATCCTCTGTGTAATGCAAAAATATATTTAAGGAGATAAAGCTGTATTTTACCAATAAAAAGGCATTTTTCCAAACGATGTCGGGTGTACAAGATAGATTGCCGCCGAGTTATTGCTAAAGTTAGAATAGAAACTTTTGCTATTCAATTTAATATTACTTTTAAAATTATATATTTGCAACTTTGGCAACACTGACTGCAACCTGCCCACCATTAAGTGTTTACTAATTACCAAAAATTAGATTGTTATTATATTTTAGGTACCTATTTGTTATTTCAAAGCCTTGACCGCAAAACGCGTAGAAGTTATTTTTTCCCATATTTACAACGAAGGCTTAGGACATTTTATTTATGCGTGATCAGTATGACCTCCTAACAAATTTAGAAGTCATTGATTAAAAAACTTACAGCTAATGCATGTAATGCGACAAGGAAATAAAAAATGGCCCCGGTTCAAAAGGTTTGACTATACAGAACTAGGATTGATAAATCTGGAAATCGTTGTTTATATAATATCATGTTATATCATTTATAGCATGAAATCAATTTTTACTGATTTGGTCGAGTTCTTCTGCAAGTCATTATAATATAAAAATAGTGCTCGTGCTACATAATCCAGATATCACCGGTTTATAATTTATACAACATTTATGTATGTATTTATAAAACACTAGGCAGATTAATCTAATTGGAATACTGAGACGACATAAATCCATTACCTTGACCATGTAATTCACTGAATAATTATTGTATTGTGTATAAGCAGTCAATGTCAAATCGTTTATCTTATCTGTTGTGTTTGTTACAAGGCACGTATTACTAATTAATGTAAATCAGATATCAAACTTCTTCAATTTGTGTTTCATCATACGCCACAGTTCTTTTAATGAATAACATACTTAATTGGGAACTTGTATGAAGTTCTAAACATCTGATTAATTGCAAACAGCTTGAAATCTTTTAAGTAGCGGTAGTTACGTGGCCGCCGTAGAGCTTGTAGGTCAATATAATAATTAAGTACTCTATAATCTTGTACTTTTATCGTACCTTTCATAATACAAATTGTATTAAATTCGGCTCTGACCAACGGAAAATAATCAGATTGTATAATCATTATGCGTACCTATCATGTTTAAAAAAAAAGCTGTTTCGTTTGTTTTTCAAATACTTTTTATTATTCTTTATTTTTTCTGTAACAGTTTATAAAGTATCAGTTAAATCTTCCATTTTTTTTGGTTAAGCTTGTATAATTTTCTTGTTTGAATTGTCTTTATACAGGGTGTTCGGATTTACCATGGCCATACGCCGGGACGTAATTCTATGGGTCAAAATAATGGCACAAGTTCCTATGAAGAAACGCTCAAAACTCAATGTTAAGAAAGTTACAGGCCTTCCAAGTCTTATTTTTTATGTTTTCTTTTCGCCCTATCTTGTTTAAACGTGAAAGAAATAACTTGATATTCGGTATACAGGCTAGTTACTATAAGCCTCAGAAATAAGAACATAAATTAGGTAAATATGTTAACGTCGAAGGGTTGATAACCTAAAACCCAAATTTTATTTTGAGGATAACTTTTTTGTCCGACATAAAATTGAATTTTTTTTTGGGTTAAATTAAAGATATTAAAAAACTGTAAAAATAATGTATACTTTCTTCAAGTCGATAAAATTAGACGTTTCTCTTAAAATCGAAGGCGAAATTTTATTAAATTTACTAGGATTATCAAGATGTAATGGTAAAAAAAATCAAGTAGTTGGCGGCATTTTTTCGTTTCCAAACTTTCAGAATACAAAAATCAAGCAGTCGTTAAAATTTTATTTTGACCAATATCACAAAACAAGCTAAATTAAATAATAAACTGAACAAATAAAGTAACATTGCAATGCAATTCTGTTGGAATAAGTTTAAGTTAAAGAATGTGTTCAAAAGTACTGCCATCTGAGTCGATGCACATTCGGACTCGCCTTAAGAATGAACGTCGCATGCGATGAAATATCCCTTGTTTGTTACGGATGGTCTCACATGAATCTATGATCCTTTGCCGTAATTCTTCAATGTTGTTGACCGGTGTTTGGTAAACAAGAGATTTTAAGTACCCCCACAGAAAGAAATCCATTGGATTTAGGTCGGGAGATCGTGGGGCCCATTCAAGCACTGGGCTTGCTCGTCCTATCCATCTACGAGGAAAAGTGGCGTTGAGATGCTGCACCATCTTGTAGAAACCACATTTTTCTCCGAACATCTAAGGGCACATCTTCTAGCAAATTTGGAAGGTCGTTGGTTAGAAACTCCAAATAAAGTGCTCCAGTTAATCGATTTGGAAGAAAATGCGGTCCTATTAAATGGTCTCCCAATATTCCAGCCCAAACGTTAAACGAAAACTGTTGCTGGTTTTTGGTTGCAATAGTCGCATGAGGATTTTCTTGTGCCCAATGATGGTTATTATGCAAGTTAATAACACCGTTTCTATTAAAGCCAGCCTCGTCAGTAAACAGTGTGACTAAAACAAACTCATGGTCCTCGGCATGTTGTCTTAGTACTGCATGACAAAGCTCCAGTCGTGCTTGACAGTCTGCAGGCAAAATCGTTTGGGT
>JABXWE010016488.1:0-14560 GCA_014611495.1 Limonius californicus | reverse complement strand
AGTAAGGAACAGCATATATATAATATATTGAAGAGAGCTAAATCACATTTATCAATAGAACAAAAAAAAAAAACAAAGAATAATAAACATAAATACCAGCAGAAAATCAGAAGATTTTAATATGTGTACAATTCAAACAGTAACTTATAGAGGAAAATGACAGTTCTGAACAAGAAATGGTGCAAAATTGAGAGCTGCACAAATATAAATGGAAAGATGAACTCCAACTATAAACCAAATACACAGAATAGGGACCTTGAAGTAAAATTGGGTTGGACATGCAGGAAAACTTATAAGAGGAGACAGTAAACGATAATGACATTCAGGGTCCTTACTAAAGGGAACAACGCACTGAACATTTATACAATGGGAGCATGAGATTGCGGAAACAGTAGAAACACACTGGAGGGGGACAATTAATAACAGAGGAAGACGGTAGATTGACGGGAAAACCTTCCCATAAAATTGGACTGTAGCTGCTAATAATATTATATACATTTTTAAAACATTGCAACTATTTTATAGGTTTTGTAATTACCTGCATCGTTGGTTTCCGCATCCTCATCCGAACTACTTTTCGGTTTAAGCCTTATAATGCCCTCAGTTGGTACAGTCCCAACTTCAAACTTCCGCTTTCTCGCCTCCAAAACTGGATCAATTAGGCTTTTATCATCCTCCTTCATTGGCGAACTTTTACGACTAAACCTCTCCGGACTAGGGCTCAAGCTTAAACTGATGCTGCGGCTTCTCTTAGATGTTTTTCTTTCTCTTTCGCTATCAGAGCCAGTTAATTCAGGCTTGCTTGGTTGTCCACCCACGCGATTACGGACATTACTTCTTTGAGGTGACCTATGTGGCCTCTTAGGTGACAATCGTCCAGTTGGTGATGGGTGCTTTGGTGGTGACAACCTGTACCTGTTAACATTCGGTGAGGAGCGCCGAGAAGAGGGTTGGCTGTTTGGAGAAAGTCTTCGGGCAATAGGAGACTGTCGCCTGTTGGGAGAGATTCTTCTGGTAGGGGATAGTCGGCGGTTAGGCGAGTGCCTCTGTCTAATTGGTGATGGAGATCTTGAGTTTGCTCTTTTATATCTGCAATTTGTAACAACTTCAAATATTATTTGAATATTTATTTGTCAGTGTTTAAGTGCAAAAAAAGCAGGGGAAGAAAAATTGAATGTTTTAGAAAATTTTCCCAATTTATATAAGTTCACTCGACATAGTTGCTACTGATAAAAAATACAAAGATTTAGTACTACATTCTAGGTTGCAGTACAAAGCAAAATCTAGTATGATCACTAGAGAACAGGCATACAACTAGTTTGCAAAAGATTTATCATGTTACTTAAAAGTGAATATTAAGTCATTTTGTTATGTAGTGAATTGTAGGAGTGATAGAAACTACGACTTGGTTAGTTTTTTTAAACAACAGAAATATCAGAATTTATTCCTAATGTACGAAAAACTGAATTCTTTAAATTAAGACATGAAAAGCAACGGGTTAAGTGGATATAAATATTTTAATGTTTTTGCAAAACCTTCAACACTGTCCTTGTTACAGTTATCATGTCTTGAGAACGAATTTCTGAAGTGGTATAAGACAGGGGTCTCCAAAATTTTTAGCCTAAGGGCCACACTGACTTCTCCACTAAATCCCAACAGCCAAGACCTAGCTAGCTCATCATAGCAACGTACTGCAGTTTTGAATTACGTGCAAATGTTCGTACTGGGACTAGCCGGCGAGTGTGATATCCACGGCTAGTATTAATTGGCATTATTTTGATTTAAAGTTACATCCCTTTTGTATGGATTTGTATAAATATGAAAAAGAAACTAAAGATAGATAGCGAGTGCAGAACATTTAAAGAGCAACGGGATATCAATATTTCGTGATTGAGTCAAATAATAAGGCAATGTGTATAATTTGCAATGAAACAATATCAGTCCTCAAAGAATACAATATAAAACGTCGTTATGAGACTAAACATTCTCAGAATTAGTCCAAATTTACAGGAAGCCTACGGTTAGAAAAATATGAATCTTTGAAACGCGGGTTGAAATCTCAACAATTGTTGTTTAAGAAAGTAAATGCTGAACAAGAAGCAGCAACTCGTGCTAGTTTCCGCGTGGCTCATTCAATAGCGTAACATGGGAAACCATTTACTGGCGGCGAATTAACTAAGGATTGCTTGATTGCAGCAGCAGAAGAAATGTGTCCAGTAAAAACTAATTTAGTTAAAAACATCAGTTTGTCAGCGAACACTGTGGCTCGAAGAGTAGATGGTATTGCAGAAAATACATTAACGCAATTGTCTGACAAAAATCGACACTTAGAGTGGTTCTCTTTGGCCTTATATGATTCAGATACTGCTCAGGTGTTACTTTTTATTCGAGGGATAGATAAAAATTATGAAGTGTATGAAGAGCTTCTTGACGTTCATAGCATTCACGGCACGACAACTGGAGAAGATATTTTAAATGCTGTTCAGAAAAACGATCTTCAATGGAAAAACTTGAAGTGTATCACTACTGCTGGTGGTAAAAACATGTGTGGATAAAATAAAAATGTCATTGCTCTTATATCAAGGGCCATAGAAAATGAGGGTGGTTTAAAATCATTAATTGTACATGGCATCATTCATCAACAGTCTTTGTGCGGAAAATGTTTGGATAGGTCAGAAGTTTTAAAGCCAGTCATGCCAGCTGTCAATTATATCAGATTACATGAGCTCAATCATTGTCAATTCCGCGAGTTTATTGAAGAGATTGGAGAAAATGACTTGCCATATTATACTGTAGTACGCCGGCTTAACTGCGGAAAAGTTCTAACGCGATTGTTTGAGCACCGAGCAATAATCGAAATTTTCTTGAATGAAAGGAATCGTCCTCTGGCTGAGTTACAAAACAATGAGTGGTTATGGAAGTTATCATTTTATACAGATTTAACTAAACATATGAATGAAATTCATTTAAAATTACAAGGCGAAAACTAACTTCTGTCTGATTTATACACTCATTAAGTCGTTTCGACAAAAAATTTTGTTTCAATCTCAATTCAACAAAAAAGTTTTACGCAATTTAATACATGCTAACATTCAGTCAGCAAACTGAGACTCCATTTCCGGTAGATTTCGCGGGTGAAGCTGTGGGTGCTTTAAAAATAAATTTTGAGTCTCGTTTTTCAGATTTTGATGCAATTGCAAACGATACCAAGATTTTTCAAATCCTTTTAACGCCGATATAAAAACCCTTGCCTCAGAGCTTCAAGTGGAAATGATTGATTTGCAGTGTAGCGATATTTTTAAAGAAAAATATTTTAAGTCATCATTGCGGGAATTTTATAAGTCTTTCCACTCACACACTTTGATCAGTTGCATAAATTTGCTCGTGGTTTGTTTTTCCGCTTTCGGCACTACTTATTTGTGTGAAAAAGCATTCATAAAAAATATTTACAGATCCAAATTAACTGATGAGCATTTGAAGTCGCTGCTGATAATTTCCCCTCATAAACTTGATTCACAACTGCAAACAATTGTCAGTGGAAAGTTACAGCTACATAAATCTCATTTATCATAATTATAATGTTTAATTTCATTATGTGAATTACCTATGTATGTCACTTATTGTAAGTTTTTAGGGTAAATCTCATATCATTAATTACAGTTAAAATGTTCAATTTCAGTATGTATGTATGTCAGTTATTGTGTGTCTTAATTGGTTGTTAAATAAAAACATCTAATTATTATTTTGTATGATTTACTTACATTGTAAATTTTACAATGTAATCAAAATAAACAATGACAGGGCCTGATACCGGGCATGTCCCGGTGGTGGTGCTCGCGGGCTGGTGTTGGCCCGCAGGCCGTAGTTTGGAGACCCC
This sequence comes from Limonius californicus, assembly GCA_014611495.1. Taxonomy (NCBI): domain Eukaryota; kingdom Metazoa; phylum Arthropoda; class Insecta; order Coleoptera; family Elateridae; genus Limonius; species Limonius californicus. The sequence continues at coordinate 10,683 of JABXWE010016488.1, read as the reverse complement.
TAGTATAAGAGATCGAAGGTTCATTAAATCTAAAGAAAGTTGTGTACTCAACAGTGTATTTTATTCTACTTGTGTTTTTCCCAAAATGCAAATGACAGCAGTAAAAAAACTACATATGCCCAATTACTTTAAATTTAACGACTCATTTAGGAGTAAAAACAGAAAAAAAAGTTGAAGATATTTTTGAAATTGACATTTGTTTTGTTTGATGTAGCACAAACTTACAGCTTTTCAATGGTATGTATATATCCTGCTCACGTCTAACGAAGAAAAACAATTAAACTATTTATAATATATAATCAAGTGTTCATTAAAGCGAAAATCTGATATGAATCCATTTCAATAAACATAAATTTGTGCTATATTACTAAAACAAAACAAATGGCAATTATAAAAATACTTTTTGTAAACGGTACTAAAGAGCATCTATAAATTTCTCCTTTAAAGAATTTTTTACATTTCTGTTCTGAAACAAAACATTTCAATTAAAAAAGATTGGCGTTATGCAATTATTCACTTCTGTTTAGTATGTTATACATACTTTGAGAAAACCAAAAATACCTACAAAGTACACTATTAAGTATGTAATTTTTACTGCAAGTAACTACACTTCCGCCTCTCATTATTTGGGACATCTCTGCAGTGTAAATGCTACAATAGATAGTCTGTACAGTACAATCACAGACTAATATTGATTTTTCATACCTCACAAATGTCATTTTTCATATTAATCTTGTAGTGTAATTAACAAGCTTACCTAGGAGATAAAGAACGACGAAACTCGGGCGAAGGGCTGCGAGAATATGACCGTCGAGGTGATTTCTTTCTTCTCTCAATTATTTCACGATTCTGTAAAACAAACGCTGCACTTCTAGGAGATAGTGGAGCAGATATTGTGTTCAAAATATCCGTTTTTATGGTTAAAGGTGAAATGGGTCGTTCATATCTGCCCGGTGAAAACATTTGCCTTGGAGGTGAATGGATGCCATTTGGACCTCCCATGGGTGGAGCTGTGGAGTAACCGTAAGTTATGGGAGGATCATAGGAAATCGGATGACCAAGTGGAACATTGAAATTGGTGTATTGTGGTGGTTGAAAAGGAATAACGGGTGCTGCAACCGGAACGCTCTGATTTCCATAACCCAAAGCATGAATTGGTCGATTTACTTGTAGATTTTGTGGAATACATTTTTCTGTAGGAGACCGTGGTTGAGTCCTCTTAGGATTTGGTAAAACAGAAGGCCTTACTGGGGATTTTGATTTGCTTCTGGTAGAAATTTCCTGCGGTTTCCCTTTCTGGTGTACTACATCCGGTTGTTCCTTTTTATTACACTTCACTTCCTTACTGTCACTACTTTCTGCTTTGATGTCTTCATTTTTAACTTCAGTTTCACTTGCACACAGCTCATCGGAAGATTCCAAAAGAACCATTTCATGATCTGTAATTTCAGGCTTGGATTTGCGAGGCTTCTTTGCTTTTTTTGGCTTCGATGTAACTTCAGCTGGTTTTGAGTCACCCTGTATTTCATTTTCCAGCTCCTGCATTAATGCCTCTAAACTATTAGCACGTTCGAGTTTTTTTGGAGATTCTGTTACAGAAGTTCTTTCATTTTCAGACTCAGAATCAGATTCCGAATTATCCGAATCGTTGTATCTATCAAATTTACTGCTAGCTTCAGATACTTTACTTTCTGGTGTTGCTTTTGGGTTACAGTACCGATCTTGGGGTAAAATTAATTTTGGAACCAATTCGTCTGCAAATTTCTTGGTGCGACTGATGTCGGCTATCGACTCATGAGGGTGATCAGGTTCTATAGTCTGCACTGATATTAAATTTGAATTTCGAGCTCTATTGTTGTACGGACCCTGGAAATTGCTAATGGTGACACACGAACTAAAAGTCGACCTATTTTGACTTACATTCCTGGTACTTCTTCCACCTCCATGAAATCCCCTGCCACGTTTGTTGATGTTTTTTGTGCTAGTAAATGGTTTAGGGTTGCACAATTTTGGTGGTATAATTTGTATCGGAGCCAAGCCATTTGTAGGGGGCTGCGCTTGCCTTTTTAACGACTGCAACGCAGCTAATCGTAGAGATTCTAAGTCTTCTTCGTCATCTGATGTAGCAGATCTCTGTGAATAGAGGAATTCTTTGTTAGCTGCTAAAAATCTGGATGTGCGTTAGTGGGTATTTTTCCATCACGGTTCAGTGGGGGGAATTTGGAAGTTGTGTTGAATTAAAAACAAAGTAATACATACCTTAAAACTGGGTTGCATTTTGATCACAAAAACAGTACTACAACTGCTAAAGTACACATGAATTGATTACAAACATTGAGAAAAGCCAAACTCTCAAAATGGTGAATTGTCAGATTGTCTCATGTACTTTCATAAGTTACCGCTTGCAGCGCTGCAAGCATGCCGTGCAGTGTTGCCAATATTAGTAATTCCTCCGTAGATTTATAAATTTCGATCAATCATTGTAACCACATTGCAAACAATTTTTTTAATAATTGTATTATACCTTTTGCTGAGTTTAAATACGCTTCATAGGGGAAATTCATGCGTTTATGGAATTCCTCACTATCCTGTTCCCAAGTTGAAAATAACTTCCAAAACAAGGTGTACGCAGAAGGGACGTTAATTTTACAGAGATTATATCTACTTTTTATTATTATAATATCAAATTAAGTGCTTTTCTAAGTTCAACTATATTACACAAATTTAAGTGGATTGGAAAATAATTTATGATACAATTGTTTAATTAATTACAGTTTCTTTATAGACACCAACATATGTATAGTCATCCCAACGGATCTTCTCTATCACGTGATCAATAGCAACCATATGCATCAAATACGTATCTAGTAAGTCAACTGAGCGATTAAATTCATTTGACAATTTGTAAGTTTAAATATTTCCGCGTAATTTTAGGTTATGTTTAGATAGTGACATTTCCATCGGATAATAAATACATGTGTAGTTACATGAATATTTAATTGCAAATTAAAAGCTTTTAAAGACTGCTTCTCATTGCTGGAACCTTTATTACATATGAGAACGATCGAAAAAAATAGAATGGAATTAATATTGATGAAAGGTCCCCCATTTTCCTTTTGAACAGTGAAATACCCCAACAGATTAATAACCAAATTTTGGGCTTGAGAACCAAGACGTTTGTCCGGCATGCTAATTCGTTAACTAGTAAACGGTATTATGCACGTAGTAATACTTGCTTTGATACGATTTATTTCTTACAAGAACTGTTTTTTAAATGATGAAGCCGACAATAATAACAGACGAAATGATGAACGAAACGAGAATGAAAGCAACGACAGTAATGACAGCAAATGCAAAATACAATTGACTTCAACAGTAGGCGCTGAAGTGCGCGAGCGCCAATTGACAATTTTCCATCTCTGTTTGGCGTATTAAAAATATGACAGTAGTACGTCGTAGTATGAAGCATCTCTGTTTAACGTACGTTGCCCAAAGGTTTATAGGTGGTAGAAAAGGAGAATGATATGATTCGTTTCTCTAAGCTTATATGAAACATTGATCACGTGATGGAAAAGATCCGTTGGGAAGACTATATGTACATGTATTTGGTGTGTAATTAGAAAATAATTGGGAATTTACATTAAGCGAAGCGCCACGGCGCGGTAAAAATTTCAACTAGTGACAGAGGGACTGTTTTGGTGGTCGTATGGTTTCACGTGCAATTTACAGCGTTTATTTTCTTTTTTTTTTTTGTGTTAAAATCAGTCTCAGTACATAAAACAGCTTTTTTCAAAGCTACCTTGAATCTTTACATTGCCAAATATGTAAGTACTTTTACGTTTTCTTCTTTAATTTGATTTAATATCACAAGATGCAGTGTGCATTGTTCATATAACCTCAAACTGCTTGTGCATTTAAAAATTACCCATTCCTTTTTTTTTTATTTGTAGAATAGCAAGTTATGGATAACCGAAGGTATCTACTGTCGTTGATGAACTTGTTTGGTTATTTAAACGCTTCACCTACATCTAGGTGCATTAGCGAAGGGGAATCGATTGTGAATGCTCGACACATTATAGCTTGTGGAATTTTGGACAAAACTGTTACTTCAATTAAAATTTTTGCTCTGTGTTTGAAGACTAGTGGCTTAATAGAGAAACCGCATGAAATAAATGCAATCTTTAGTATCACGAATGGTGTACTTCTAGTTTCCGAAGCTGTGTGCAGTTTTTGAAATTCGAAGACGAGCACCTTATACTAAACAAGAAACATTCGTACTATGCCCAGGTTCAACTAGGAAGGCAATTTTGAACCTCCAGGAATGCGATTTTATTGTATACGCTTCTTTTGATGATAGTTTCCTAAATGTAATTGTAAAATACGATGAAAGTTTGCCAAACGTTTAATCCAAAAATTGCAGTACAACTATTTTAACAAAATGATACATGTATTATGTAATTAAATAAAAAATGTATTAAAGTTCCTTTTTTGCATCAAACATACATTGTTGTTTTAGAGAGGGCATATTATATTTAAACAGATTTTTAATATTAACATATGGAACAAACAAAATTAACATAGAAATTTATCGTCTTTCAAAACAGGCGCAGATAAATTAACAATTGCACATATACAATAAAAATTTCGTCTATTTTTGGCACTAGCGATAAGGGTAATGGTTTTGAGAGAATCTCAAAAACCTTTATTCTCTGATTAGTTCTCTCTATATGCACCCTAGCTTTGGCTATGTCGACATTTTCCTTTGCTTCTTCTACCTACCTAAAATAAAACACAAATGTAAGGTTACAATTTTGGTATTGTTATTAGTAGTTATTTAGAAAATTGAGTACTTACCTAGTTGAAAAAAGTATACTTCCAAAGTAGTTTGGAAAAAACTGTTTTTTATAGTCACAAAGGCCTAATAACAACTCAAAAATAACAATTAGTCAGCACTCCCTCATGCAAACGGCAATTCTTACCCTCTGTCAGCGGCCATATTGCAGTCGAGAGTGGCGCCACCATCGGTAGTGTAAATTCCCAATAATAAAATCACTATCCAAATATTGCATTTCCTATTTTTCGCGTTGTTGGCATGTATTTAGGAAACTATAAACAATATTCACCCCTATTATTCAAGGAACTATTAAGATAATGCGTTTGAAAATTATGTTTGTGTTAATAGTTTTGGAAATAACATGCCGCAAAGTTATGTTTTATTAAACATGTTTATAATACCTAATCAAAATTTGAAAGAAAAAGCAAGTAGCGCATCATCTTCATATTTTTCTACTTGCATTTGAAATCCCAGTTTTTGCAAAAATAAATGAAAATGAGATGCAAAGTGCACTTTTAGTTTATTTTCCTATGCTTGTAGTCATAAACGAGCGATTCATGTCAGTGTAACAAGAAGCAGATGTTGTACAAAGGCCCTTATTTTAATCCCAAGTGGAGTATATATATACCTAAATATTACAGTAAAACGCTTCGTTTGTCCTTTTCTTAGCTATACCTACCCTTCTCTCGGAATTTAGTGTTGAAAAATTGTTTATTCATATTTGTGATTTTATGGTTATTATTTAAATAATCACAATTTATTCAAAGGGGTTGTAATTGGAAATATCCACTGCTGGAGATGACGAAGTTTGAGGTTTAAAGAAGTAAAAATGTTGAAGATACAACGACTTTTATTTGCAAAAATTGTTAGACCGATCTTTAAAAATTAATTACAACATAAGGAAAAAAATATTAACAATTCTAATATGTTAGGTCCTGCCCCCCATACTGAAGTTTATGCGTGTTTAAACAGATATTTAAAAAAGTTATAAATAAGACAAAATCACAAATAAACCTATTTTCTCTATTTGAAGTCATACATTATTTTTTAATTAAATTTTCGTTAATAATTGAAAAACTGAATATTTTCCATTACCACTGACTTTTCCATCTATGAAATGTGGATAAATAAATCGATTTTTAGCAGGGTAATTTCTGTGGCTCCTACACCCTTAATTCAACTGCAGTCTGAGTAGCTGTCCTCCGTGGGGTTAAATGCAAATACCGGTCTTGCGCTGCGGTTGTTTTCCGGTGTCTCCCTTGGTGTCTTTCGCCAACTTGTCCCGTCATCCGGAACCGGAACCAGAGTCTCGATATAACCGCTTGCGTGGTCCCCAATGCCGTTGCCACGTCGACTTGCCTTTGCCCAACTTGCAACATTCCCACCGCCCGCAACATTTCGTCTCTACTCAAATGCCGCCTCGGCATTGCTTATTAATACTGTACTTGTCACTCACACCTTATTCCTCCAACTTAAACTCAATTTTAACCCGCCAATTTGAAAATTTTCAGTACCTTCAGTTTGAGTCAAGTTTATTTATTATTTATTTTCATTTTATTTTAGTCGTCAGGGTTATTTTCAACTTTTTCTATTGAAGGCTACATATTAAAGAGCCCAATCATTCATTTTGAGAGAAAAAAAAATTAAAAATATTGCGAAATTTCTCAAAAAAAAATATATCCTTAGACTTTTTGGGGGTGTGTAGTTCTTTCCCCAATTCCAAAAGTAACAATCATCTTTTGTAGCGGCACCCTGATTTCCAATCTGGGTGCAGATGTTTCCATAAAACAAAAGCATTCACTGCAGCAATGTCGATAAAATTCATTAAGAGGACGGCTGGCCATCTTTTTAATTGTCTGTTACACCTGTATTTTGCCACCATCTTATCTAGTGTATCAACCGCACCCTTAGTAGTATTATAGTGAGATATGATCTCCGGTTTCTTGTGTTCTTCTTCCGAAACGATACCATCGCGATGTTCAGATGATAGTAAAATTACGCTTCTATTTTTCTTTGGAACATACAATACCATGGTAACCTCTGGTTGATATGCAAAAATAGAGGAATGCACGGGACGTTGCCGTTGTGGCAAGAATTCTGCAGGTATGAAAGCTTTATTTTTCCTTAGTGTTCCACACACTGTAAGTTTTCGGTCTAGTAACTCTTCAGCCAACTTCAAGTAAAAAAAGTTGTCTGTCGTGACCCCCTATCCAGGTCCCAAACACGAAACCAAATCCAGTACTACCCTCTTGTCCTGGTTCCGTTCTGGGACATTTCCCTCCTTTCCCAAATAGATTTGCAAGTTTTTGCAGTAGGAAGTCTCTGCGTCAGCGAGAACCCAAATTTTTATGCCGTACTTGGCAGGCTTACTCTTCATGTAGACCCCGAAAGGACATCCACCACGAAACGGCACCAGTTGTTCTTCTACTGTCAACTGTGATCCTGGGTTGCAATACATTTGACAGTTTTTTATGAAAATCTCAGCTACATCTCGTATAGGTGCTAATTTGTCCGTTGCTCTTCTCGTTAGCCTTGTGTCTTTATCGTCAAATCTCATCCAACTGGAAATTTGCGAAAATCTGCCCCGGGGCATTGTTGCCGAAAAAATTGGACGATGGAAACAGGGGTCATCGTGCCGCAGCATCCGAATGGGCTCACGATTAGCCTTTAGTGCTCCAGCACATACCAACAAACCAATAAAGGCATATATTTCAGTTTCATCGACATCCTTCCAAATCATATCATCTATCCCGTCATTACGATTTTCAGTTCCGTAAGCCCCTCGTTGATTTGTGAAGTTTACTATTTCATTCACTATATCAGCAGAAATAAATAACTTGAACACTTCTGCCATACTGCTGGACTTAGGTACTTGGGAAGCATCACCAAGAGGAACCGTAATTATATTTTTCGATCGCTGCCGTTTTCGGTTGAAGGGCTCCTTCAACCAAATTGAGTCATCTTAACCAAAAAACATATCTTGGACGTCGTTTGGAATTATCTCGTCTTCATCTTCGGACTCAACTGCAATCTTGTCATAGTCTTCTAAAATCTCTTCTAAATTATCTTCAGTTTCTGAAGATTCATCTAGCTCCCCCGAATCCAAATCAGGATCAAAACAGTTCTCGAATTCCTCATCTATAAATAATGAAAAATATTCGAAATATTAGAACGTTTTCGCCAATATTACATAGAACCCTTGAGAGGTATATTTACTCACCGGACTCATGCCATTTCAACAATCCTTCGGGTTCGAGATGAAGCTTGATTAGCCATCATTCAAACACAATTGAAACACACCTCTGAACAGACTTTACACTGACAATTCAGGAATAAGTATAGAATCCAGTAGGGCACTTACCTGTATTTATAACCCTTCAAGAAGTCTCAAAATATTTTCCCAAACTTTCATAAGCCTAATGGGATAATTATCACATTCCGTAGTGAATAGCGCACCGTAAGGCAAAATACTTTTGTAAAATAATCGCTTTTCAAAACGACTTTATGGAATTTCTAATCAATCGGCACAACTCTACAAATATGTATAACCCTAACGGGGTAATTACTGCATTCCAGAGTGATTCCTAGGTGATTAGCGTAGTACTTGGACTATTTCTTTACAAATTTCCAGGAAATTGCGGATACGACTGAATAAGGAGTTTCTATAAACCAATTGTGCTAACTACCTCACACAGGAAATATCAAATGAAGTAATCTGGTACTTAGTGATCATATAAAGAAACCACAATAAGGAATATCTGAAGAACTTGACGAAACAGCATCCGATAGGTATATCGCACCTAATATCAAGTGGAGTGAATTCTCACCCCGTCAGCGCATCACTACTATTTTCCAAATAACTCTGAAAAGCCGTTAACTGGATTCGACTATTTTCTGATTTAACAAGTACCTAAAAGTACAAAGAACAATGTAACGAGATACAAACAGGATAAAACGGCTATTACAAAAAATACAGACGAAAAAGTTCAACCTGGGGGGGGCAACTCACCCCACCCGGAGCCGGGAAGGTTAACAAGTTCAGTGGATAATGTGATTGGAGTGCATTTTTAAGGCCTCTTTCAGACATGGATACTGTATGCGAGATACACTTATCACGATATTAAATTTCGGTATCCGTCCGTTTCAGCCGCCAGCAACAAATTGTGTATCTTGCATACTGATTTGTCACTAGAACATTTGAAGCTGTTCAGACACGCATACTTTTACAAGCGAAAACACATCATATCATAGGCGCGGGGTGTTTTCTTGAGTTTTTTAGAGTGATCGAGCAGTTTGAAACTGCATTACAGAATGGATATTTTTATCGACGTCCTTAACTGCGTTGTACTGGACTGTTCTTGCAAGTGACTACAAACCCCATGTATCTGATAGGGTAGCCACCTATTTACCACCGCGATTCTGTATCTCGCATTCTGTATCCATGTGTGATAGAGGCTTAAAAGCAGCTGACATTTGTTTTTCACTTCATGATAAATGGTTTGTGATTTTCCATTAAATTATAAATATATAATTTTATTAATTTAAAATATGTGCCCTCAAAAATACACAGGATGTTACACTTAAAAACAAATGTTGAATGTTATTCTGCAGAAAGCAGTAGACAGTATATGAAAATGCTACTAACCTTTTTGTAGTGTCAATCAATAAAATTTCCAATATTCTTATTACTAATGAAGTTATAGCCTCTTAAAGGATTTACAAACAATCTGTACATTAATGATTTTCTGTCTGTATTTCCTTGGCTTTATACAATCGACAGTTAGTAAAATTATATCTTTAATTTGTTTACTGTCGACAACACAACTGATTTCTATATTCACAAATATTAAAAAATATCTGCTGTATAATTTGATGATTTGAAAGAGCGAGATCTAGGATGCGGTTTTCCAAGCATCTCTATGCACTTAGGCCACATTTGGCCCATTGTACACCCTAACTAAGAATTTTGCCTATCTGGGGTAATTCCAACTCCAGTAGTGAATTTTAACGTGTCACACATCGCAGTGGCACGGGACCTACAGCTTTACTTCTTATCCGACAGAAGGCGCATTTTCAGATTTTTCCCCGCTAGAAAAATCTCGCCGACCTCAGCCAGGTTCGATCCCGCGTCCCTCGGATCTAAAGGCAAATGCGCTAACCACTAGACCACCGAGGCCGGCGCTATAAAATTTTAACTTGACTGTAAAAATATATCATTCTTTATGATACTTTGAATAAAAAATACGTTATTTCAGAAATACATTCAATTAAATAAATTCAATGTATTCTAGAAATGTTACCATTAATAATACAATGTGTTCAACATAGTTCAAATTATCTATCGTATTTTTAAATACATTAATTTATACTTTCAAAGTATAGAAAAAGCATCTGTGATATTCGTACTCCCTGTTGGAAATATTAATAAATAATACAAAATGATGTGCGAATTTTTACACCAATAAAATGCGTGGGAGATATTTTTGATTAATCAATGTTCAAGTTGTTCTTAGTTATATAAAAATTAACAGATATTTCAAGTGGAATATTGGTATCTCGAATGTTTTTGATGTACACTACGTGGTGTTTAAAAAAGGTCAGATAACTTACCCACGTATAGTACTCGTCAAACCAAACCAATCAACATACAAAGTGATTTTTTAAAAAGTTAATTGCAGTAGCCTATGGATTGTCCCGTCTATATTAAGCTTTAGAATCTGACAATATGAAAACTGTAACAGAAAGAAAGAAATCTTGACGAAAAACTGTAATTTACTTACCTTAATAAATTACAAATCAGTTGCAACTAAATACTTGTTCATTTTCACATTTTGTTGGGCCAAAATTTT
>JABXWE010016483.1:0-20988 GCA_014611495.1 Limonius californicus | reverse complement strand
TATGTTAGTGAAAATAAGTCTCTCGCAGTTCTTAAGCGGTTATCATTCTGATACCACATTAGAATTTCCACTTTTTCGTCTTTACTGTACATGGTTGTATAAAAATAGCAGAAAGATACTAAATAAAGACAAATTTTCTTTTTTAACCTTGAATTAATTTGATTGTTTTGGCCACAGCATGCTTGAGTTGTCTGTATAGCTGGTTGCCTACATAATACGCGTAATTGACGCGTTCTTTTTAAAAGTATACATAGGCAATGTATACTAAAAAAAAATTCCCTGTATATATATATATATATATATATATATTTCTATGTTATTTACTCTATATTAATGTTAGTATAATAAATAATGACTTAAACTATGTTAGTCTTATAAAATAACTATGACTACATGAGATTTTTGGCTTCGTAATGATGTATGAATATTAAAAAGGATATTATTTTCATGATAGGAGGTTGATTGTACCTGAAATTGGTAATAATTAGTTTGTTTATAATGTAAAGAAGGATGTTTATAAGATTATATCGACTAATAATGGTAAATGTATACTTAATAGGAGAATTATGTATCTGATGTTGTTCGGAAGTGCTTCGTACCAGTATTATAGGTAATAAAAGTATTCTTGAGAGGAGATACTCTTTAGTGAGTGAAGTTGTGACATCATAGTACGATGCAGGAAGTTATTTTAGTTGTTTTATGGGTGTGAAGGAGCCCTGAAACTTAAAATATGTTATTATTGTGAATTTATATTTGTAACGATGGGTATTACCACATTTATTTATGTTTAATTTTTATATTATGGTTATATTTATTTTATATTGTGTATAGGGAGAAGTATAGAAGAGGTTGTTATAGTTTATTTGAACTTGTTTAATATTTATTGGAAAAAGTGTTGTATTAATTTAGTTTGAAGGTTATATTTCTTTAATTGGATATTTGTCTATGTTTAATGAATATAAAAGGTGTATAATTTGGTTCTACATGTTTGTTGTTAATTGTTATTGATGTTTATAACAATTTTGAAGTGTTTTGAGGAAATTTTGTGTATAATTCAATTTTTAAGCACATGTAAATTTTTTATATTTAATTTGATCGTATTTGGTATTAATAGTTTCATAATATTATCAAGATTGTAAATCTGCTATTTGTTTGTAGAAATTTAACTTTATAACTTTGTAATTAATCATTTTAATTTATTATTAATCAGCTGTAGATTGAGATGATTAGTAGGTTTGATTTAATTGGACCATTTATTTTGAAAATGTGCGCCGAGGTCCCAAAATTTGTAAAAATTGGAATTTAGTCTGTCTTCAGTGTTCAAAGAGTTAGCACGTATAAGTTGCGAGCTCCAATTTTGAGTTTAGCTAGTAATAAAGGCTAGTTTTGCAAATCTTGGGCAGGGCCTGGTTTTGTTTACATTTGTGTTGAGGTTCTGTAACAAAACAAAATTTAAAAATAATTAATATTTTATGTGATGTGTTTAATTATGTGAATAATAAAAGTTTAGTTATTTTCATGGTGTAAAGAAGAATGGTGTGCCTATGCGCATGTATAGCGCTATCCTTGTCGCACGCTGTGACGTAGCATTCGGGCGTTTCAGCTCGAAGTTCACTAGTATAAACTTGAAATAGCCTGGCGGGAGGATAGAAAGGCGCGCTTTAGTTTTATTAATTAAATTGTTTATTCATATTTAGTATGCAATACATACTTTACATACAATACAAAAATCTACCGAATAAAACAAGCGCAGCAACAGATATACATTAGTAGGATCTAAGGTTTGTTATTGGTAAATTTCGCCATTTTCCTATTTAGCTTTCTTTTACAATTTTCAAAACTTATTTTACGGTTAAGATCCCTAAGTCTAATATAAGTTCTAGTTCTAGCTAAGCACAATAACACATCTGTTGGCAACTTAATTGTGGGTAGTAAATTTAACATTATTTTGTTAACTAACTTATTAAAAATAAAGTTTCCAGTTAATAATGAATTCCCGTGCATTTTTGTGAATTCCACTTCCATTACAGAAGCTGCTTTCAATAGCTCACCCGAAGGGTACATCAAGCGACCTCTTGAAAGAAACTGTAACCAATTAGTTCCAACTTTTTCAAAAGTCATACTGTCTGTTTTACAGCCTAAATAGTTATATTTGCCGTGAAAACGGTAAGCTACGTATCCTGCTATATATTTGAGCCCTTCTTAATGCACACTATCTTTAAAGTCATTAGTGTTCAGTAGATCCCGTCCCAAAACTATTACATCCAGGGTGAGAACCAAATTTTGAGTTTGAGTTGTAAAGATCAAACCAGTTATTTATTAGTTTCAGAAGCCTAGCAGTTTCTTTCCAGTTTTGACTAATAAAATGATTATTTGATCCAAGAAACTCTATAGCTTTCGAAACTGTATTGCTGAATATTTGTGCAGCTGGTCGAACCTTTTGTCTTTCTGTACCTTTCACATTTAAGTGATATTGAGAGATTCTGGGAGCAATAGTCAATTCAGAAGCAGAGGCGCTAATTAATTCATTAAAACAAGACTTATCAACCAGTTTACCATTTATATGAAAACCTTGATCAAACAGATGGTTTCTGGCCAATTTCAAGAGGTGAGGTGCATCGGCAAATACAAATACTTTTAAGTTTTCATCACTAGGATGTTTGAAGTAACATTTTTTATCGTACCCAATATTTAATTGTGGCCACAAGCCCATGTTTCCAGTCCCCATGTCGCTAGTGATTGATACAACAATAAAGCCTGACTTATACAATTTTGAAATTATATATCTAAGATTATATCTTTTGACATCTGTTGATCAAATTTGTAAAATATGGGTTGTTTCCAGTTGGAAAGTAAACCTCGGGCCATAACTGTCTGACATGACCTGTGTGGTCCAATTTTACACTGAAACTGTTTGTCAATACAAATTCTATTAGAAACATAAATCTCGTCAAATGTGAGAGCGATTAATCTCTCTGCGATTTCCTTTTCATGAGTTCTTAAACATCATTTAGAACACCTTGCTCAACATTTAGAGCTAAGGACAACGACGAAGGGTAGAAAGCCCTGGTAATGGATAACAGATACTTCGTAAGTATCGGTAGGCTTTTGGGTTTATACTCCTCAGCGAAATGGCGAAGGCTATATCTTCACAGGACCAATGAATTTTGGTTGATGACTGGTCACTTTTACCATTCAAGAGAATTCTTATCTACCCTGGAGTAAATATCCTGCTTAAATTGTAAGTAACTTCTTTACGCAATGACTGTTTCAATTCTAGCATTTCTTTTCTTAAACCCTCATTTTCTTGCATCACTTGCTCTACTAAGGCTTGCAGGTGTTGATTCTTTTCCTCTAATTCCCTGTGATTTAACAGCAAACAGCCATGACATTTTACATTGGAACCTTTAGTTTTCTTCGCATTATTATTGCAGCCATACACAGCACAGCTTGGCATTTTAAAAAATAGTTGTAAAATAAACTAAACACAGTAAAAAAAAACCGTAATTCACACTTCGAAAAACAAATTACGTTCGTCAATATACGAAATGCAATGGCAAACTAAACTTGGCATGTGGGTAACTGCCCGAGCGTGACGTCATGCGCAGTAGATTCGTATTTTAGCAGCAAGTTTGAAATTGTTTAATTTTTATTAAAAATAATTTAATTTACCTGGAGTAAACAATCAACAGTGTTTTTATTCCTAAAATTGTGGAGTAAATAAATGATGGAAGCCTATTAAATAGCAAAGTGTTATTAATACTGCATTAAAAGGAAGAATTCACTTACCATTCATTTAATATTTAATAAATTTCACTATAACTGTGGGTGACTTATCAAGAGCAAGGTCGAGCTGAGTGGAGACGCTGTCATATGTTATTTGGCGGCAAATTGCTGATATATTTAGGAAGGTTAGTTATACACAGTTCTACATCAATACGAGGATATACACCCGGAGTCAACATTTATAAGGAAATTCAGATAAGTTTTATTTAAATGTATTGTATAGGTGTTGATTTGATTATTGTGTTTTGTAACTGTCAATCAAGTGAGGCCACGAATTTTAAGAAGAACCCTGAGAATTTAAATTGTATGTATGCTATAATGTTTAAATTATTTTATGGGCGTAACCAACATTAAAAAATTTTATTTAAGCTAGCCGAGGTATAACTCAAAATTTACATTTATTTATATTACAAATTTTTCTCTAAATAATACATAGCATATATTTATGCAAGCCAATATATTTTATAATTTATTCATGTATGAAAGTTGGTATTAATAGTTGTTTATATTTGCGACCCTCTGTAAAAACGTGGAAACAATAATATATGCCATAAAAGAAAAAGTTATAAATAATTATTACCTCTCTGACAGTATTTAAAGGTAGAAGTGAACCATTATTATTTCGTTCGCGTTCGAAATAGCTTATCAAATTTGCGACAAGTTGTTTCGGCTGTCTGCTTAAAGGTTTCGACATTTTGTAAACTTGTACAAAAATACAATGAAAACTACGAACAACCAACCTTCAATGGCAGCTGCAATAATTTCTGACAACTTTTTGACAGTAAAATATAAACGTGTTGGATTTAATACCAACGTAACGACACATAACAATAGTTTTGCTGTAAAATATAATACATTTTTATAATTTAATTTGTTAATTATTTAAAAAAAACCATGGGCTTTGTGGTAACCTACTGTTGTCTACTAAATTTAAAAAGTAAATATATATAAAAAATTAAAGAATAACCTGCAATGACTAATTACATTCTGGATTTTTTTTATTTTATGATACCGGCGCTGCTGCTCGTTGATCGTGTGATCTATGACGTGCATTACTTGATTGCTTGGCACAACTATAGTAGCAATTCATGATGTTCGATGTTTTTCTTGATCAGGATAGCAGTTCCACTATAACCATCTTGTTCGGGTCTGTCAGCTCGATACATAGAGCGTCCAGGTATTGAGAAGTTATTTTGATGTAATAAATGAGTTTCACTGATGCATATAACATCTATCTTATATCTTGAGAGAAAATCTATAAGTATTCCCCTTTGATGTACGATACCGTCGGCATTCCTTTAAAGTTGGCAGGGTGATCCCCTCCGCAGTTGACGGACTGTGGTTTAACGCTAGTTTGCTTCGTACAATCTGAATACAGATGATCGCCAGAACATTTAACACATCTAGGTAGTTGTCTGCAGTAGTTTTTAGTGTGGTTCCATCGTTGGCATCTTTGACATTGTGGGATATCAGATGATTTCCTGCGTGGTTCTACCATAACTACACAATGGAATAATCGAGTTATCTTAAATATATCTATGGATTTTTCTTCTTGTTTAAGCTGTACCCCACAAACCGGAATTGGATATTTGGCCTTGTTGTACAGGGTCCGGCAGTGAAACGGGATGATTTCAACATATAGGTAATTATTTTTTAAAGAATGAATTTTTTATCAATTTATTATGTATAAATATAAAGTACAAGAATAGCCATTTGGCGTACAATACAAAAAAAGCTATTTACTAAACACCATGTTCGCCAAATATCCTCCATTGAAATTTATGCATTCTTGGAGTCGGACCTGGAAGTTTTGCATGACCTCACGCAGCATATTGGCAGGTATTGCTTCAATCTCGTCCCGAATGCGTTATTTGAGGGCTTGAATAGTTCTGGGTGGATCGGCCTGAAACACTTTCGTTTTTAGGGACCCCCATAAAAAAAAGTCACAAGCCGTTAATTCGGGAGAGCGAGGGGGCCAAGTGTTATCCCCGTTTCGAGAAATGACGCGGCCCGCGAACAAAGCATTCATTGAAATATTCTTGTAGTGTAGCTGGTTGCGCGGTATATTGAAATGATGTCAAAAAACGCGACGCGTTTGAATGAAACTCTCGTTATTCTGATAATAAGCTTTAACTGCGAAACCGCGGTGTTCACCCGTCCAACGATTTATTGTAAATTAAATGGTACGCCGTGCTGATGGTGAGGGACCAACGACCTTCGTCCCCACCACCACCTTACGAGCTTTGAACCCCAACTCAAATTATCCCGTTTCACTGCCGGACCCTGTATAATCGTGATACCCGAATAATTGGAAGCGCCTCAGATAGTAATTCGTTTTTAATCTCCTCCTCCCCTATTGATATCGGGAGGTTTCTGATTAAAACAGACATGTTTGCACCGTCTGGGTTTCGATAAGTGTGGTAATTTAGCTTGTGTTGATCATAGTAGGCCGTCAGTTTTGTAAAATCTTCCGCATTGCTAAGATTTATTTTAAGCATTTGGCCAACATTAGCCGTGGTAAATTCTTTCGCTATGGCTTTAATATCCTTAATCACTTCTTGATAACATATCGGCCCATGAAGAAATATTGGGGGGATTTTACATTTTATAGCAGGTGCGTCACCTGCTTCGGATGAATTTGATAGCTGGGTCGCTTCCACTCTGAGAGCATGAAATTTATTTTGTGTAATAAGTTTTTGTGGATCAAATAGATACCGCTTATTTGGTTCGTGGTGGTGAGGAGAAAGGTCGCTTACCGCTATTATCACTGGTGTCCATGTTGCGTGACGTTTCCTTGTCTTGATAAATTAATGTAGGCAGTTTAAATATAACACTACCATTGGTATTTTTATCATTGCCGGTTTGTGTTTGGTTATTTTTATCTTTATTGGTGACAGACATATGATTTGTGATAGAAGGATTGGCTGTATAATAGGCGGACCCGTACGAGGGCGGTTGCCGCCGGGTTCACTACCGTATTGCTTATTAGCGTTGAAATAATAAGTTTTTGTTTGCTATTACTATATGATAATTTTAAGTTGAAGGTGTGCACTAAAAATCACTGTAATCGAACGAAACACGCGGAGCGATGTTCACACGTATTTGTAGCTCAATACACGTCGAGATTCTTCGTATTACGTATAAAACTGTACAATTGTTTGCATTTAGTGGTTTTCTATAGCGGAAATCACGTCACAGCTGGTGTGGGACTAGGGTTTATGTAAACACGGTGACAGTCGAGCCTACGAGGGAAAACATAAATAGAATTGAATACCAAACTGTTAAAAGTCAGGCAGAAGAAGGAAATGGAACAGGAATTAGATGAGAAGTTTGATAAGGATGATGGGAATAGGATAGAAATGTTAGGTAAAGATGAAGGGAATATGTTAGGAAAGGTTAATGAATATGAAGGGAGTATGATAGAACGATTTGATGAAATTAGTAAGGAAAGGATTGATAAATATGATAGGGATAGGATAGGAAAGGTTTATGAATATGAAGGAAATATGATGGAAAAGTTAGATAAGGATAATGGTAA
Source organism: Limonius californicus (assembly GCA_014611495.1). Classification (NCBI taxonomy): domain Eukaryota; kingdom Metazoa; phylum Arthropoda; class Insecta; order Coleoptera; family Elateridae; genus Limonius; species Limonius californicus. Next base: position 13,664 of record JABXWE010016483.1, on the reverse strand, counting down.
TATGATAGGTAAAGATGATAATAATATGATAGGAAAGATGTATAGATATGATGGAAATAAGGAGGAAAAGATTGGTAAATATGATAGGAATATGCTAGGGAAATTTGATGGAAATGATATGAAAGTGGGTAAAGAATTTGATGAAAATAATCTAGATGGTTCACAAATTAGTGAAAAAGGTATTGAAATATCACAGCAGAAAGGTGGTGAGGTATTAGAGGAAAATAAAAATGTTATTATACAAGAATTAACTACTAAACAAGAATACATAAAAGTTTATTATCCTAAAATAATTAAGAATGTAACTAAAATAAATTTATTACATACTAAAAAGGGAATTGGATTGTTTATCCTTGTTTATGCAATACAATATAGAGAGGGAGAGGGAGATTTAGATTAGGAATAGTATTTAGTTTAGTTAATGTTTAAAATCTTAAAAAAATATTAAAAATTGAAAAAGATAATTAAATGTGAGACATGTATAAATACGTTGGCAATGAATAGAAAGACAATGGGGCGGTTTGTTTTGTATTCTGGGTGATGGTGACGTCGACAGGTAAACGTTTATAGCGTCATGTTTGTGTACATTTGTTTGAGTTAGATAGAAGAAAAAAGTAATCCGAAGTGGTGTACCTGCGGTGTACCATTCGGAAGACTTTTTTGAGAAGGAAAATATGTCGTGATATTTTAGTTAACAATGTATTTTCTTTCTTCTCATTACGTTTGTTAATTTTAGTTGACCTATTGTACAATGTTTGGCACATCGAAGGATGTGAATAAGGGATATTGATTTATCCATTTAATAAACGTTGACGTAGATCAAATGAGATCGTTGAATATATTCGATTGGGCCAAACATTAGGGTTGTCGGGGTGATGGATAATTAGTTTTGAAAAAAGTTAGGAAAAATTATCACGATAATCCGGACGGAGTAAATAAATTTCAAATTAGCCATTAACTGTATTAATCTGGTATACAACATGTTTTAGTTGTCTGTAACTTATAAACCTATTAAAGAATTGGAATTAAAACTAAGTGGTGACTTTTTTATTTGGAGCGTACCTATTGAATGACAGCGAGCTTCGATGTGTACTGAAATCTACGAGCGACCCAGAAACGGAGATAAACTGTTATTGAGCTAGTCGGATGCTGAAATAGGTAGATACGTGGAACAGTAGTCAACGTAGAGCTGGAAAAGTTCGCTGCTGCCCGTACACGACATTTTTGGTGCCGCCAACGTGGGGCGAAGGTTGTTATTATTCTGAAGGGATAAAACATGTGTTTGAGTTTGAGACCACTGGCATACGTGTAGTTTCATAGGTACCAACCATCAATGTACGTTGGGTTGCCTAATTATTACCCAAAACTATCCACAACAGCTTCACTTTTCAGGGGTGTGCAAAGTGCATGTTAAGAACGGAATAATTCGTGAGGATGATTAATATTATTTTACGGAAGCTAGCAAACATTTAAATTATTTTTGGTTCTACTCTTCATGAAGACGGTAGTGCATTTTAATGGCTCAGTGTATACGGTACTACATAGATCTGAGAATTACTGGCGCGTCAATAAATAAAAATAAAGTTTTCAACGTACGGATTTTTATAAAAGATGTAAGAGAAAAATTCCAGGAAGTATAAAATACGTCAAATCTCAAATAAAGTGTAAATGTGTTGTAACTTTTTTTGTTATGTATATCTTATATTTACGTTTATTTTTACAATTAAAATTATTGTTAAAACTATTTCAGAAATTCTTTTTGTTTAAAAAATGTTTTGCTTAAGCGCACTTCTATAAGGCGCAGCTATAAGAAAGATTAAAGGGAACTGTCTGTCGCATCGAATTTGACGCCGTATGAAATTAAAAATAATGTTTGAACTAGATACACGTATTACTTATTTATTATTTGTTTTGTACGTTGTCAACATTAAATTTCCTGAATCAAGCTCAGACATGATTTTTGTCCTTAAATTTGATCTCTTGATATTTAATTACGGGCCCATCGGTATATGCGGAATTAAAATTATAATTTATGTACGCTTTGATTTTTTTTTCTGTTGTAATAAAAAAGCACCCTAGATCGATTTGAATAGTTCACCCTGTATACAGACAAAAATTTGGCATACAAAATAGACCATACTAAAGACTCCAGTTCCGCAACTTAGGCTTAAATATATTTACTCGTTATCCCAGTAAATAGAATACGCATTCCTCAGGTGACAAATATAAATAGAGAGATAGAGTGCTACGAGTTGTCTACATTAATTTTTAAAAGGCGCAAACAAGAAATCCGTCAGCTGTCCTAAGGGGCCTTAAGAAGACCGAGGGAAGAACCTACGAGAGCAGTCCTGGAATGGAGCGAGCATGGCAAGAGCAAAGATGGAAGACAAAAATATCCTGGAGACGCAGCGTGGAGATACAAACAGGGAAGAGTATTTCGGAATTGAAGAGAATAGCAGATGACAGAAAAGCCTAGATGAAATATATCCAAACCCTATGTCCCCCAGGGGAATAATGGGAACTATAATAATTATTATTATTAGTGGAACATTTTCCATTTGAAAATCTTCATTTAGAAAATGTAGGAAATTTTCAGCATTAAGTCGATTTGACAGAATGGAAGGGCCAATCAAATAATTATTTACCTTACCCGCCCAAACATTATCACCGTATCTACATTGCTGACTTCGAATAGGAGTTGAATGAGTTGCTTCTGCCCACACATGATTATTATGAGTATTGTAAACCTCATTTTGCGTAAATGTCGACTCATCTGTCCACAAAATATTGCCAATAAAATTCGGATTTTCCTGATGTTGATTTAATAGCCATTCACGGTACCTATTTCGTGCATTATAATCCTGTGGTATACGTGTTGCACTTTCGTTTTTCGAAGAGGATATAGGCCGTTGTCGTGTAATATTCTGTGTACTGTCGATTTTGGTATATCTACAATCCGCGAAATACCACGGACGTTTTTGTTAAATCTAACACATTTTCTTTGATATCGGGCTGGCTTACTATAGATCGACGACCACCACCACCTCTTTTTATACCAAAACTTCCTGTCTCTCGTAGTCGTTGGTCAGTTTGTTTAATAACTGCGTGGTTTGGATGTCTTCTAGTTGGATATCGTTCTGTAATATATGCTTGCAGCAGCTTTACAATTACCACCAACATCTCCAAGAATCCAAATCATGTCATTTGTACTCAACAAATATGTATTTCATTAATGCAAGTGTAACGGAATTTACAAAAAACACAGAAGACTGTGTTTGACAAGTGTACAATAGGGAACAGCAATTTCAAATTACCTAAAAATTACTACCGGCCTTGCTAAGATTTACCTTGATGCCATATCTAAATCTGATGTTATCAACAAAATCTTAAGATTAAAAATATGCAATTTTAACTTGTGTAGTAATTTTTATTGTTAATATCATAAGTTTATTGATGAAGCACCACTTTCATCGATAACAACTACATATTAGTTTAGCTTTGTTGTTGAAGATGCGCAGCATTCGAATTTAGAACTTCCAGAAGCTCAGGTGAAGAAACTAGCCTGCGAAAAATAATGTACTTCCTTTTGCAATCACACAAATAAACTTGCCGGATTGTAAGTTGAGCTCAACATAAATAAGATTTTAAATATTAATAAAGTTTATTAATGTCACTTGCTATCATCCAATTACATCAATCAAATTTCTTTTAATTCTACCACATACAAAATTAAATTGAGACAATTTATTTTAACCTACTTTGTATAAAGCCACACATAAACTAGAATGCTGAAACAGCCACTCCTCTAACGGCATCTCCGGAAGTCAGTTAGACGTGAAAGTTCCAGAGTAGAACAATCTCCCTTAAAACTGATGAAAATGTAAGGGAATCCCTTCGTGATGGTCCGATAACTGAAGTAAAACATGTGACGCCTAGTTATATGACGGCAACAACAAAAATGGTTTTATGCACACAAAAGTGAAGTATAAATTTCTAAGCATGGTTCAGGTATCAAGGACAAGGGTTCGACTAGCTACAGTCGAAGAAGGGTGGTTCGATGTAAGCCTAGGCGCCACCTGTTTAAAAAAAAACCTTTCCTCCTCGAAGATAACTTTGGCAAACAGGAACCTTCCTGGATGAACTTACCTTGCTTGATAACATTAAACTTATTTTTCGAGACAGAATAAAGCACAATTGTAATAGACAGATTTTCAAATATAATGATAAAAAAAAATACGAAATCAATACAAAAGTATATATGTATGACACATAAACAAAAAAAATCCCAAGTTATATATATGTACATAAATTCACATTCATGAATAAATAAAATGAACGGACCACAGTACGTTACTTTCTCTGATTTGGTTTGTACATACAGAACTGAACCCAAAATTTCTAGGGAAAACAATAATGCGTAGAACAGTATTACTTAGGAAGCGATAATCCACTTCAAAAATTTTAAACAAACCACCGATTTCACGTCTAGAATCGACTATATCTCGAGGCCTCGTATACGCAAAACTAGATTAATTACCAAAATAAATGGTATATGCGCACGGATAATTATAAATTCGCTCAAAATTCCCCCTTTTGTTTGAACTTTAAATCAGCAAATTTTAATCTCGTAAATTGCAGACCATTTAACAAGTTCTCAGTGTACAAAAAGTAATATACATTGGGATTTTAATGTGGTTCGTAACTTATCTTGTGTTTGCATTTACCGTGGCTTTTTTACAGATGTTTTGATTTGTTCTGTCAATTCGTGTGTTGCTGTATCTATTTCATTGGCTGTTGATAACTTGCTGAGGCATTTAATTCCCGCAGTTACAATATCTTGAAAGAGGTTCCAGTTGACTCTCCCTTTTATTAATTTAGGTAATTTTGAGGTGTAGAATGGAATTTCCAGAAATGAAATTATAACAGGAAGATGATCAGAATTCAGTTCGCTTAACAATGATTGATATGGCGGTTTTGAAAAGTTTTTATGTACAACTATATCCAATCTGTGATCAGGGCGATACGGGTAATGCGTCACATCGTTTGGGGCAGATGTATGGAATGCATATATTGATATGAATCTTTGCAGTGTAATACCATCTGGATTATTACTTATGCAACCCCATATCGTGTTTTTACTGTTTATATCACCAGTCAGTAGAATTGGTTCATCATCAGTATTAAATATCGTCACTATATCTTGTTCTAATAGCGCTTTATTTGGTTGTTTATATACAGATAGGATATTGACATAGCTGCTATCTGAGAACCTTAGCTGTATTTGGATGGATTCCAGATCAATCAGTGTCAGTTGTTGTGTTAGGTTATTGGTTAGTTGTCTTTTGATGAGTATAGCTACTCCTCCCGATGCTACCACGGCGTTTCTGTCGTTTCTGTAGACATCACAGACAGGTATTTTAAAAGATTCATTAGGTGTTAAAGGGTTTCAGTAACACATGCAATGTTTATACTGTGACGACTCAAGAAAGCCATAAAAGCAGATTGTTTAGCCTTTATGCCGTCTGCATTCCAGTTGGCAATGGTTATGCTATTTATGGTAGTTTGTTTATTTGACATTTTGAATAAGTGTTGGTATTAGTGATAAAATAAATGCTTTTATTTTTTCTAAATGTGGTGTAATAAGATCCATAATTAATTTAAGAATTACAGAGAACATATCAGTTGGAGTGTTGGTAGTACTGTTTGGTTGCTCACCTGTGGTGTTATATCATGATACAAAGAATAACAGATAAGATACTTACGCGTTCCATTTTCGTACGATCTGCGCATGACGTCACGTGGAGATATCGCCACTCATTTACTATTATACCAACACGTAACGTAGGTAGATAATATTCATGTACAAAATAAGCACCGTATATGTAATTTGTTGCGACTTTTGTCTAGGCTCTTGTTATGGAATCTATAAATGTTTAAACATTTAAACAAACTGTAGCCTAATAACCAATAAACCAAGAAAACGACTGAGATACAGATAAATGACTACCATCCATATAACTCTCATTCAAACAATAAATCAACAGTTATTTTAAAACGTGTATTTATCTATTAGTTTATAATTTTTCGGAATTTTCGCTTTCTTGTTGCAGAATTATCCTTAAGAACCGTGTTTAAATGTTTAATTCGGAAATACATTCTGGAACGAAAAAAAAAAAGGGTTTTTATTTTATCACTACAAGCCTCATTTTTAGCCTTCAGAAGTAAGGTTTGTAAATAATTTTTGGTCACAAACAGACTGTCGGAGTTCACCAAATTAAAAATAGCCTCAAGTCGCTCCATATGTTTCATCATTTCTTCAGATGGTTTCGTTAAGCCTCCTTCAGATAAATGATCGACCCAAGAATATTGATTAATACTTGGTTCGGCCTGACCTTCCTTTAATTTGTGCGAAATGAAACCCGCCAAATTCTCCAAACCATCGTAAGCAAGAGAGGCCAGTTCCGTATTCAATGGATCGGGATTTTCTTCAGGTTCCACCTCGATAAGTTTGGAAAAATATTGGGCACTCAAATTGCTTTCGTTACTTTGAGAAGAAAGGTCCGGCGTTGAATCCTCTTCGACATTGCCACAATTTGACAAAGACCCTTCATTTCGACCCAAGATGTACGCACGCAGTCGGTATTTGAATTCCAAAGGATCAGGAGCATCGTACAGCCCTCCTTTGGCCCTAATAGTCCCAAAAAAATTCTCCAAAACGTCTTGATTGAGTCTGTATGTTAAAAGATATTCAGCTTCAAATCGTGTCTTTATGTCTTCAAATAGAAGCTTCAGAGAATTGTTAGAAATAATGATGCCTAAAATTGACAGGATGATTTCCCGGAATCCCGGAATTGAATTCAATTTATTTTGTGTGGTAAATGCAATCATCTTACCTTTTTGAAATGGCATAAGTTTTTTTTCCCCCTTTTACTCTCATGTTGCTTATAGTTTCCGTCATTTTGTTCACAATACTTAATTCTGTGTCTATTGCCAAACCAAATGCCTTAACTCTGTCTCTACTGTCTGCTTCTGGACATCTGACATTTAGAACATCGAACCAATCGTTTACCTGCAATCAAATTATAAAATTAATAATATAATAACAACGTATAATAAATACAATACCTCTTTAAAAAATTGGGCACATTCAACCCAATTTTCGCTCTGAAAATACCCTAAAGTTCCACATCTGGTAATCGCTCTTGAAATTGTATGTGAAAAGAGTTTTGTCGCCGTTTTCACTTTTTGGCGTTGTGGACCTGCGACAGCTAATGAGTCTCGTGAAATTTTATGAGCGATAGTTAAGTCCGATAGTCCAGTGACATTTAATAATTTTTCAATTATAGTTTTGTCGATCTCTTTTCCATGAACGTAATAGCCATGGTCCAAGAAGTTGTTTCTGATCAGCTTGATTAAGTGAGGCACGTCAGCGAATACATACATTTTTTGATTGTTTACATAGCTAATAAACCACTATTTTGTAGTAGATATTCCCAATTCATTCAGCAAAGCTCGATTACTCCCGCCCATATCACTGACCATTGCCACAATAGGAAAACCTGAAGACTCGACAAACTGAATCATCTCAAATAATTTGACTTTATTCAAACCATAGTCAAATTCAAAGAAAATCGGTTGCTTCCAGTTTCCAAAAAGACCCCTCAACATCACCACTTGAACGTAATTATAAGGTTTAAGAGTTTCATCATTGGATTTGTCATAGGTATATATTTTTCTCACTTTCATTTCGTCGAATGAAAGTACGCAAGCTTTCTGCATGAGGGTCAAGTCAGCAGTTTTAAGAATGTTGAAGACCGGCTTTAAAATGCCTGGAGATATTTTTATCTTCCTGCACCAAGCTCTTAATGTCGGCACAGCAGGATAAGGGTAACCTTTTTTTAACAGGAGGCGGTATGCACGAGGACCTGCTGAATAAATGACGATGGCTTTCGAAAATATCCTCGACTGACCACCTAAGACGCTTATTAGGCTCACACAACTTCTTAATTTGTCGCGGAGTGAAAAGGTCTTGAAGCACTTTGCTGTGCTTCTCTAAATAGCTATCTTCTGCTGAAGGTCAGCAATAAGTTCTTTCTCCTGAGGATCTTCTGTATTCAATTGGCGACATTACCCTACACTATTAGTAGAGACAGCTGAATTTGAAGAATCACCAACATATTCTACAGTTGCTTGTTTTTTGTTACTGTTATTACTAACGTTTATACCGGCAGCATTACCTTCGCCGCATGCCCTAAAAAATGTTTAAACGTTAATTTTCTACATTATACAATTAAGTTTAATTGAAGGTTACCCTGACTTGAGGAGTTGACTAACCATGTTCTGATTACACCTTCTTTCATCACGGTGATCCCTTCGAGAAGTATTCAGCATGTGGCTGATGGTAGTATACTTATTGTGAAATAAATTCAACGACGGAATTGCATTTTCTTGAAGTAGCTTATGATTTTTCGTTTCATATCCCTACAGTTCTTGTTTCAAATTCCTCTGATAATCAGATTGCTGAAAATGCAGTGAACACATCCTTGCGTTATCAGTGTTAAATTGATCTGCACGCCCACAAGATTGTTTCCACTTCTGACACACCGTAGAGTTTCTTGGGAACCGAAAAACATTATGTCCTTTCGGTCTTGCTTCACTTGATTGTCACTACTACACCCAAACACGGCACAACGCATTTTTTGAGAAAATATAGTTATAGAACAGAAAAAACTCCAACACTTTACACAAAACCAATAGATGGACACTGATTAATTAATGCTGGTTCTCTCCGCGCTACGTTACCGAGTTTCCCTCACTTTGGAACGGCTGCGCAATATCTTATCTGTTATTCTTTGTATCATGGTGTTATATGTTTGTTCACTTGCCGATGTGGTTGTTGCATATGTCGTATTTGCAGGGGTATGTAGTTGGTCCTTCTGTATCTAATATTTTGATTGTTTGTATTTAGTGTGGTTGCATTTACTTGAGATGGTTGATAGATGTGTTCCGGTTTTTTAGCAAATTGCGAGTAGTGTGTGCATCCCTTGTATTTTGCTGGGTGCTCGCCGTCACAGTTAACGCATTGTGGCTTGTCATTTTTTGTTTTGGGACAGTCTTTATAGAGGTGCTTTCCGGTACATTTAACACATCTAGGTTCCAATTTACAATAGTTCTTTGTGTGTTCATAACGGTGGCACTGTGGTGTATCATTTGATTTTTTCCTAGGTTCTACTCTGATTATGCTGTGTTCATATTTGCTTAGGTTAAATATTTCGTTAGTTTTTTCAGTTTTTGTCAGTTCCACTGCACACACAGGGATAGGGTACTTTTCTTTGTTATATAAGCGAGTCACTTTGATTACAGGATATTTCATGGCTTTGAGGTCTTTTAATATTTCGTCATTGGTCAACGAAATTGGAATGTTCTTAATTATAACCGAGATATTATTAGATTCGGGATCTTTAAAGGTGTGATATTTAACATTTTCTTGGTCATAAATAATATTTGGAGAGATTTCTATAGTCGGTCACATCAGTTAAATTGATTTTAAGGAACTTGGCCTTGCATGCTGTAGTGAACTCCTTTTTAATAATGTTTTTAATGTCGGTTATAACCACTTGATAGTTGTCCGCTTCGTGCAAATAAGTTGGAGGAATTTGTTGTAGTTGGTGGTAAATAATATTTGTTAGCAGTTAATAGGGTATCTGGATTGAATAGATATCCCGTTGAAGATCAGCTTGCGGTGATAAGTTGCCGCTGTCGCGTTCATTGTTCTTGTTTTTGTTATCTAAAGGCATGTTACTTGGATTACAAGCCTCCTCCAAAGAGGAAGCCGGTATATTGGTGTCACTAATTAGTAATTTTCACAGATCTTTTATTAGTTTTGTAACTTTTATGTATAAAGTTATTGTTATTATTATTATTGTAAAGTTATTATTATTATGAGCAAAGGAATGTTTGATTATCAGCACGACACACGCGTCGAACAATAGAGATAAGCGAGCGCTAGCGTAAATACGTCCGTACTCAACGAGTTCGCGTTCGCCTATTCCTATTACAGCGTTGATTGAGAAGTTTAAACTTAAACTTCTCAATCAACGATTACAGTCTATACTAGCGAACTGTCCTACTGCATAAGATAAGGAAGTATATCAAATTTCGTCAGGAAAGCAACGAGATGCTTATAAAGAGTTAGGAGATAAAACAGCATACACTACTGAAACGATCTCGGAACTAGTTTTAGGGATATTAAAAATTATTGTTAGTTAAGCTATGATATGGTCGAGGAAAAGGATGTTGTGGTAAGTATTTAATGTAGTTAACAGGTCCGAATAGTTTTCTAGGAAAAGTCCTCGGCTGAGTCTTGTCCAGACAAAAACAAAAAAAATCTACAGCTTCTGTTCAATATTAAAAACTAATTCATACGAATTAAAGTATGGTAAATTCCAGTTTTAGATAGCCCACCTTCGACGATGTTTACATTTTATAATTTGTGCATACTATTGCAGTGTATACCTACTACCGAATGTAGATCCGACTTTATCAAACATGCTACAAAATGCTTGCAAACTGGTGATGCATACAGTAAACACTATTCGAGTGTTCTTGGAGCAATTAGGGTTCGATATCCTAAAGGTAATACAACCTTAATAGCTACTTGCAAGTACTTTATTAATTACTTTTAGTTATATAATGATTCGGCTGAGCTAAAGGACGCCGTGGTAAGTATTTGCAGCAGTTAACAGACCCAAATAGTTTTCTATGAAAAGTTCTCAAGCCAGTACATGTTTGTATTTTATGTCTTGGGTTTAATTAATGATTGAAAATGATTCAGAAGAAAGTATTAACTCGGTAACTTGGTTAAGTTGCATAAAACCTAATTACTGGTTCCTGGTTTGTGTGATGTTTTATGTTTTGGAGTAACAAAGCTAAGGCGTTAATCAGTTTATACTTATTGATTATATAATGTTAGACAAATTATGTGAAGTATGTAATAAATAAAACTATTTCCTGTATATGTAAAAAGAACGTGGTATTGAAATATCTGTAAGATATTTAATATCAAATGCCTATGCATTTTAAAATAGTATGATTCTATAACACTGATCCAAATTTCCTGAAATATTTACAATAATTATTTTTCAAGTTTAGACTACTTATAATTCGTATTCGTTCGTTTATTCATTCGGGGGTGCGGAGAAACCACAGCACTCAGGCCATAAAGGTTCTCTGTGACATCCGCCACTTTTAATAGTGGTTCTCAGCGGGCGTCTAAGTAGATAGAAAAAGCCGGTTCTAGCCCAGGGCTCTTATGGGAAATCCCATGTTAAAATTTTATGAATCTATGATGGTTTTCGAAGCTGGACGGCACATAAGCGCATGTGTAAGGGCTTCTTCGTGTGGGGATCAAAGGTCACGCCCTTCGAGGAACGAAAGCGAAATGTTCGAAGGTGTGGTAGTGGGAAGAGAGAGAGAGAGAGAGGGAGAGAGAGAGAGCGAGTGTAATATTTGTCGAGTATGCAACCCGTGTGTGAGAGTGTGACGTAATATTAGTAAATGAAAAGTAGTCGAGAGTCCGCAGCGGGGAATCGATCCGAGGTCCTCTAGCGTGGGAGCCGATGCAAGAATCCACAGGGCTACGGGATAACTTGATCGTTGTTTGTTGAAATGATAAGTATAAAGTGCCAGTTATCGGGCTGCTGGCTGCGGGCAGCATGGCGTCTGGTGACGTGATGCATGTTTAGGATGGTAACGAGCAAGCCGCGGTTATTAATTTGAAATATGAATGAAACCCGAGTCGAAAATATATGCCCCTTGACCTCTTATCGGAGTTTGATGGCATGTTTGTAATAGTTGCTTAAATGGGAAGTTTGCGAATGAATTTATAATCTTTGAGTTAATATTGTAATTTTTAAATTCTCGCACCCGGCGGCCCGCTTCCCCCCTCGAAGCCGTAGGGGTTCGGTGATCATTCTGACGGACTGGTGGCGAAATGTTAGTATGATAACGTGTTATAATAATAATAATAATATAATAGCAGCCATAACAGTATGCTCTACAGATGTTACGTATTATTGCTATTTTTATTTGTAATTCTCGCATTCTGCCGCGCAATTGCTGAATAAAGTGTTGGAAATGAATTTATAATCTCAGCGAGCTGAGGTTATTTATTAGAAATATAAATGAAACCCGAGTCGAAAATAAATGCCCCTTGACCTCTTATCAGAGTTTGATAACATGTTTGCATAGAAACAAGCAATAGTTGCTAAGTGTTTTAAATGGACAGTTGGCGAATGAATTTATAATCTTTTAGTTCATATTATTGTAATTTTTATTTTAAATTCTCGAACCCCGTGGCCCGCTTCCCCTCGTTTAACTGTTTAATCCGTTGTATATTAATAAATGTATTTAATCTCGACTCGGCTTTCTTTTATATTTAAAATAAGAAACTATAAGTCATGGTATGCGGAGCGGCCTCTAGTGTAGATTCATGGTACTATAATGGCGGTGTGCGTCTATGCTAGGTTATGAACTGTGCTAAAATATATTTGCTCTTGCCAATGAACTTATAATCTTTTACTTATTAATATAATTTTTATTTTAAAATCTCGTTGACTGTTTTAAATGAATTTATAATCTCAACGAGTCGAGGCTATTTTATATGAAATATAAATAAAACCCAAGTAGAGAGTAAATACATTTATTAATATACAAAGGACTTAGCGTACAAAATGGCGTTTAATTTTATTTTTAAAAGTAGACAAGACGACGAGCATCAGCGCCAACACGCAAACAGAGGGGTACAGGTAATAATAATATAATAGCAGCCATAATAGTATGCTCTATAGATGTTACTTATTATTGTTATTTTAATTAAAAATTGTTGAATAAAGTGTTGGAAATGAATATATAATCTCAGCGAGCTGAGGTTATTTATTTGGAATATAAATGAAACCCGAGTCGAAAATAAATGCCCCTTGACCTCTTATCAGTGTTTGATAACATGTATAAATGTATTTAATCTCGACTCGGCTTTCTTTTATATTTAAAATAAGAAACTGTCGCTCATTGACATTATAAATCCATTTACAATACATAATTTTTATTTTAAATTCTCGCACCCCGCGACCCGCTTCCCCCCTCGAAGCCGTAGGGGTTCGGTGATCATTCCCTACGGTGCAGCGAAAAGATAAACATGTATCGTCGAGTGCCTTTGAGTCCTTCGTTAATGCAACCAGAAGAAGAGAATTTAAGAGGGAGCTGCCAACTGGACGAGTCTGTGGATAAAATGCTAAAAACGCAGAGATATATGATAAATTCGTCGAAGTATTACTTGAATGAGCCGCGCACTAGATTTATTGAAGTAGGATTTTTACCTCTGTTCGGTGAGAGGTTCTATGAATATGGTTGCAGTCGGTCGGTCATTGAGTGCGGACGTTATAGCGGGAGCTCTGGACTTAGAAAAGTTTTAGTGAAAGTGTGAGGTTAGCCCCGACGCCGGGGGCTTGTCTTCGAGTAAAGTTTTGGGTCGAAGGCCTGCGGAGCCCCAGGGCAGGTGCCTGGAGGGCCCCAGTAAGTAATTGTATATCAGTTACATCTTCGGTCCACCCCCCCAACCCCCCAACCCCCCACCCCCCTTTTTGCGGGAAGAATTTACCCCCCCG
>JABXWE010016474.1:0-10425 GCA_014611495.1 Limonius californicus | reverse complement strand
ATCGGATTTTTAACGGCCGTTCTCCCTCGCAAGGCAATGGCAAACCAGCGAGGTATTCTGCCTAGTAAATCTTCTCTGGAGTAGAAGTGTTTACACTTCCCTTGGTTCAGAGCCCACGTTAAGCTGTAGGTCCTCTATGTCTGTGGTACTGTAAACGCGCAACACAGGCATAGGAGAGAAGATCGCTACGTCTCGTAAGAGACAAAGCACCCGAAGAAGAAGAAGAATAGGAAATAAAAGGCAGTTCCGCACCCTGCTGTCACTTTAATCCTGTTTAAGGTAGTCAGTGACGTGGCACACTAACCCAGGAGACCGACCGACGATTTTCGGTACTTTCCGAGGTACCTGGACAGCAGCATGTTAGTGTAGGTTTCGGTTACCTATCCAAGTGGGCACAGCGCGGATCGTAGCTTAACTTTGAATACTGTTTGGACAGTACTCCTGTATTATATTATACCTTAAAATAATATAGCCTAAAATAAACTGGTTGTAAATTTGCTAATTATATAACTTCCTTAGAATTCGAAGCAGGGCCGGCTCTATGTTCTAGCACATTGCCCCGGGCGGCAAATTTTTGACAGTTTAGTAAATATAAATATAATATAAAATATATAAATAAAATTGAACTTTAGTTAGCATTACGTGGTGAGTTATCAAATATCCAAGAAAAATTCAAGTTATTAAAAATTATATCCAATCCGACTTCTTTACCTATTTTAAAATCTGCTGAATTTTATATAAAACTACAAGAGAGGGGTTGTCAACCGTTTGTTCTGGTAGGGGCGTTAATAACTATAACTTCCGCCATTATTTAAAGCGTAGACATACATTACATAAACACAAAATTGCATCTTGAGCTTCATTTTTTTTTATTTACAGCAGAACTTGACAGCATCTGCAGTTTTATAAAGGAACACAAATGACATAAGCATACTCAGTCCTTGTCAGTAAAATGTTTTGGTTTAAGGAAACGTAATATATAGATTTTCATTTTATTAGTCATCATCACAAAATCGCAGTTGCAACCAAACAAATGCCTTTTAAGGAGCCACAATACTTAAACGATTTTAAACTGTATTATTTTTCTATATTGTTACAAATAATACAGAGATGTTTTTGTGATTATGAATTTTTTAAGTGTAAATTAAGCAATAACGAGTTTAACGCCATTTTATAAAAATATTTTTTTAAGTTTGTGTTAGTATTTTTCAGTGTATACAGCAAGAAAACCTCTCCGATACCCCCCTTAACCTTCGTATCCAGAGTGTTCATCCTTTATAAATACCTCCTTGTTGTGGCCCTAATACAAACGAGTTAATACCCGACCGATTTTGCATTCAGACATCTATAATTATTGAACTGTAATTCAACACACTATGAATGTTGTCGCTACAAGCTTGTTTCTAAGTGTAACTCCACTTTCACTATACGCTGCTGCTTCAAATAGCCGCACATAGTTCGAAATTTGTCTACAGTTGTAGAACTAATTTTGCAGTGCAACCTACTAATACATTTTTTAACTTATGTAACCAATAACGATCGGTATACAAGAAAATAGCGGCTTTTTCAAACATGCATGTTTGTTCCACTAACACATAAAAAACAATCTAAAAATACTAAAAATCAAACTCTAATAGCAATCTTAAATACCGGAGCAAAACATTTCACGCCGTCATTTGACCAGCTGTTTTTGGGCGCTCATTATTAGGGGGCTTGGATGGCCACTGTTTGGCCCGATTGGGCGCTGCTTTATTAAACTATTAAATATCACCCAATACACCCAAATGTTAGCCCCTAAACGCTGATCCTCAAACGTTGGCACCTAAACGTTGACACTCAAACGTTGGTTTTTAATAGTAGATATGCAAATTTGGCGCCTATGTTGACTTAAGAAAGTTGCCCTGTAAACCTAAGCACTCAAATTTACACGTCCAAGCGTGGGCCCTCAACGTTAGCACCTAAACGTTAACGTCCAGACGTGGGCTTCCCAAGGTATACACTTAAATACGCCTCAAACGTAGGAGCCCAGACGTTGATACTTAAAATGTTGAAGCCCAAAAGTTGGTTTTCAAATGTAATGCCCAAAACGTAAGCTTCAGAACGTAAGAGCCCAAATGATAATACCTGAACGTTGACGCTAAACGTTAGTTTTTAATCGTAGGCTTCCAAAAGTAATGTTCTAAATTTGACACCTAAGCAATCAAATGTAGGCTCTCAAACGTGGGCCTTCAACGTTGGCAACATCACCGCCCAAACGTTGGTTTCCCAAGGTATACGCGTAAATGTAGGCTTTCAAACGTAGGAGCCCAAAAGTTGATACTTAAATGTTGACACCCAAAAGCTGGCTTCCAAACGTAGGCGCTTAAATCTAAACTCCAAACGTAAGAGCCATAATGATAATACCTAAACGTTGACTCCCATACGTTGGTTTTTAATCGTAGGCAGCCAAACGTAGTGTTCTAAATTTGAACCTAAGTTGGCTTGTTAACATAAGCACTCAAATGTAGGCGTTCAAACGTGGGCCCTCAACGTTGGCACATAAAAGTTAACACCCAAAAGTTGGTCTCCAAATGTATACGCTTAAATGTAGTCGTCCAAACGTAAGAGCCCAGACTTAAATATAGGCGCGCAAAAGTTGGTTTCCAGACGTATGCGTCCAAACCTAAGCTTCAAAACGTAAGAGCATAAATGATAATACCAAAATTTTTACGTCCAAACGTTGGTTTTTCATTGTAGGCGGCCAAACGTAATATTCCAAATTTGGCACCTAAGTTGGCTTGTAAACCTAAGCACTCAAATGTAGGCGTTCAAACGCGGACCCTCAACGTTGGCACATAAAAGTTAGCACCCAAAAGTTGGTTTCCAAATGTATACGCTTAAATGTAAACGTTCAAACGTAGAAGTCCAGACGTTGATACTTAATGTTAACGCCCAAAAGTTGGTTTCTAAACGTAAGCGCCCAAACCTAACCTTCAAAACATAAGAGCCCAAATGATAATACCTAAAAGTTGACGCTCAAACGTTGGTTTTGAATCGTATGCGTCCAGACGTAGTGTTTCAAATTTGGCACTTAAGTTGGATAGTAAACCTAAGCACTCAAATGTAGGTGTTCAAACGTGGGCCTTCAACGTTGTCACCTAAACGTTGACGCCCAAACGTTGACATGGGAATCCAAACGTCAGCGCCAAAATATCACACGGTAGTTAAAACTTAACGAAATACATACATTGTATAAAATAAATGTCTAATGGTAAAATGGTTGACCAACTAATGCAGATTACAAATATATCGAATTAATATTATAGTTAACACCAACCAACGAAAATGTCTAATGACAGAATATTGAGTGGAAAAAACCTTGACTGCAATGCATCTAAATATTAATACCCCATATGGTAAAAATTGAGAAATGAAAATGTCCAATATCATTCAAAAACGACATAATTTTTTAGTTTCTGTATTATGTTCTCTAGTTTTAAGAATCGATATTTTTGATTTTTACGGTATTTCATTGAAATTTCCGTCATCTGTCATTTGCATTGATATTTTTAGTTCGAAGTTTGTTCAATCAGAGTTTTCCGTTCTCTATTATTTGCTTTTTGCATTTTTGAGTTTTATATTGATTGTATGCCATGATGTTTTATTCTGCATTAATTACGTTCAACATTTTCACAGTTTTAAGTATTTGACAATATGTTTATTAATCTTTATTTTCATATGTCGTTATTTTTATTCAATATTATCATTTTTATAAATAAATAAACTGCATATGGGAAATATGGCGGGGAGGCCCGAAAACAGTTCCGCACCCTGCTGTCATTTTAACCCTGTTTGAGGTAGTTAGTGACGTGGCACACTAACCCAAGAGACCGACGGTTTTAGGTACTCTCCGAGGCACCGCGGGTTGCAGCGTTAGAGCGAAGATTTCGGTCACCCATCCAAGTAGACACCGCGCGGGTCGTTCCTTAACTTTGAATACTGTTTGACCAGTACTCGCGCTTGTCTGCCACGCTGCTTCCTATCATTTTTGTATTCAGCGGTAATACATTCTATATTTCTTCATTCAGCAATATTGGATAAGGTATTTTACCATTGGACATAATTTACCATTGTCATTTTTACATTCAACGTCGATTTAATATTCTACGGTCGACTTACTTCATAAACGATATTAATTTCCGTAAAGGGTTTTTAGATTAGAATCGAAAGTCAAGCTTTGATAAGTATTGCAAAAATCTATTTTATTCAGTACGTATTTGGTTTGTTAATTGAAAGCAGGCCGAGTTCTGTCAACTCAAATTGAATGAGATAGTGCTTAATATTCGATTCACAAATCAGGGAACCACAGATTTCTATAAATCATATCCATTAGTTCCTAGATTTAGAGGAAAACAGTCACTAGCGAGATAACAGGGTTTGATGTGACTGATTATTTTATGTTTACAATTTTAAGGAGATTTAAGTATGTGAAAATTCAGCTTCAAGAAAACGTTAGGAAAACAACAGCTTTTAAGCACACATTCAGTTAGAGTTTCCAATAGCATCCTGAAATTCGGAGTTTTCTGGAATTAACCTTAGTTATTTTTCAAATATGTTACATTATGATGTAACACGCTACGGAAAATTTCCTGAAAGTTTGGCTTGAAAACAAGATGAAACCCACTTTTTTAAACTGTACCCAATTAAAGTTTCCGTGTTTCTCAATGAAGCCCGGAAACCGGCAGTTCATGGAATTAACTGTCGAAATTTACTGAGAAGTTACGCCCTCATGAAGCATATATAAATTCGATGGTATTACGCTTCGAAGTAGAATTCGAATCAGCTTTTTTAAAGATATGGGTTTTTGCAATAAAATCCGAAAACCTGGAATTTTATGAAACTAATAATAGCATTTAAAAAACATACTAATAAAAACCTTCCCAATTAGGCTTTTCCGGAATTTTCAAGTTTTTTAGAATCCTGGAATCTGGGTTTTTTGAGTTAAACTTGGAATCATGTAACAGCATGAAATAAACAGCCGAATTTCGCAAAGACAGTACATTATACAGTCCATTAAAATAAATACGATGAAAGTTTGGTTACAAACCAGGATTTGGAAAAACTTCTTCAAAGTCTACCGCATTTCTTCTTCTCCTTCTTCTTTTTCCTCTACTACTTCTTCTTCTTCTTCTTCTTCTTCTAGTGCCGTGGCATGTGATGTCGACGATCATTATAGCAAATCTATGTCTTTCCTGGGTGGTATGGAAGATTGTATGTGCAGATGTTCCAGCACCAAGACTTCTGCTTTCTTCCTTGTCCTCGCTTTCCTTCTACTTTGCCTTCCAAGGCTACTCGTAGTATATCATATCTACTATGCCTCATAATATGTCCGAAATACTATGTTTTACGCTTCTTAACTAATTGCGCTAGCTGGAGTCGTGTGCCTATCCTGTTAAGTACTTCTTCATTTGTCATTCGAGTGGTCCATGGGATTCGTAGCATTCTTCGATATAACCATAGTTCGAATGCTTGCACTCGTTGTTCAGTGTCCTTTTTTTATTGTCCAAATTTCGCCATCATATAATAGTGTGGACTGTATATCAATTTAATACTCGTACTGTCAAATCTATTGATTGCTTCAATTTGCACAAAACATTCTTCATTTTAAAGAAGCTTCCTCTAGCAATTTCAATCCTCCTCTAACTTCTTGTAAGTGATCCATTTGGTTGTTTATGTTTCATCCCAGATATGTATAGCTGTCCACCTTCTCGATTGTCTTGCCGTTAAGTTCTAGAGTGATGTTTAAATTTGATGTTTTACTAAATAGCATACTTTTTGTTTTATTAATGTTTATGCCTAGTCCCCTAGGTAGATGTTTCAGGTATTTTTAACAGAACTCGTACGCCTATAATTGTATGGGACTAACTGCAAAATACAAATCACGCACATCATGGTAAAGCATATTAAAACCAAGCAGATGTTACTTTGGCTGAACAGGATTGGAAAAATTACTATTTTTTTGTTCTCGAATCGTTTCCAATTGGGCGTTCTAGGGGTTTTCGAAATACCAAAAAAAAAAACAGAATATTATGGAATTAACTGTCGAATTTCACAAGCAAAATCATGTTACGGGATGGCACATTAAGACAAATTCAATGGAAGTTTGGTTCAGAAAGAGAATTTGGAACGAGCATCTTGTTTAGAGGCAACGAGATTTTCAATACAACCCAAAAACCTAGATTCATAAAACTAATTATTGAATGAATCGAAATAGTATACATTCGGGGAGATTTTGCCTTCAAACTTGAATTCTAAGGAAATTTTTTGAGCTTCAGAGTGGTGTTTCCGGCATTTTCAAGATATACCGTAATTCGTTAATTGTAGGGAATTAATTAATTTCGGAAATAATATCAGGGTGTCATCAATGAGATGACAGTTTACCTTTAAAGTACTATTAGAAAGCAGTCCTTTTTCAGTTTTATCAAACTGGAGTTTCCTCGGTAGAAGTTTAGATTAGAAAGACAATCTGGATAAAGCAACTTCTTTAAAGGCAACAGGTTTTCCAATAAAACCCAGAAACGTGGTTTCCATAAAATTAAACATTGCATGAGACGAAATACTACAAATTCCACAAGAAATAGCCTTTAAACCAGAAGTGAAAGAAATAGATTTTTTATCTTTGCTGTATTTTTTTAGGATTTTCTAGGAAACTCGTAAACCCTTAACTGCAGGCAATTAACTCTGAAATTTCACAAATAATACGCATCATGGTGTAGCACTTTAAAACCATTAGACTACACTTTACCTTTAAAACAGAATTGGGAAAACAGCTATATTTTTTATTTCAGAATCCTGCCAATTAGACAACAAAACCAAGAGAGAGAGAGAGAGAGAGAGAGAGAGAGAGATCTATATAGTATCAACTGTAATAGTAATTTTAAAATTAGGTCTTTTAAATTATAGATATTAATTAATGGGAGGTTAAATCAATGTGAACTCGATGAAATATTCTTTGTTTCTCGTAGAAAACTTTTATATACTTATGTATTGTCGTGAAACAAAGTTCTGACCATTAAACTTTCAACATATATGAACTGTTACTAAATACTGAATGCGAAGTATTATATCTAATTTAGCTAGGTGTATTACCGTTTAAGGTTTATGAACCAGAAATCGCTACGTTATACGATTCTAAACTACGTGTGTGTGTATATATATATATATATACACGTTTTGCATAGTACGACACCCGCTATAGCTAGTTACCACATGGCACCCTGTTTATATATTTTAGTTATACAATGATATTCTGACAACAATTCAGATCTGCTATAAAGTGGAACTAAACTGTATAAAAATAACGTCAACGACGGTAAAACGGCACCCAGCGTAGTTGCCAATGTGAGGGTGCCATTACGCAATGATTTCTTTTTACTTAGCGTGCGTATTGTTACCGATTTCCATAAATCAGTGTACGAGCGTTTCCAGTTCAGGGAGATACAGCGCCACCAACCAAACAAGTCCATCGGAAAATATGCCAACTAATTTTAAAAATTCGTGGCGGTAAAAGTTTCAGCCAATACCTACTAGTTCTGTCGGCGTTGTACCTTCCCTGACAAAAGTGAAAGTAGCTAGCAAATTCACAGGTTATAGCGTATTTGTGTTTCTTAAATTTTTGTGCTTTCGTTCATCTTTATAAAAGAAATCAGTCTTTTTTAAGACTATTTTTGTTCGTCTTATTCGAAATAAGGTAGGCTTATATTTTATAGATAATTTAAAGTATTTTTAAAATGAAACTATCGCATAACCTCAAAATATATTTTTTACACATTAGGTAGGTATTTGCTATTTATGTATTTATTTATAGAATCCATTTCTTCTAACCGCTTTTATCGCTATGGCAAGTAAAGGGAAAAAAACTGTTCATTCCGAAGCCAGAAATATATTATAAAAAATGTTTTGTTATTTTGGTTCTTTTAACAAAAATTTTCTTTCTGCTGTAATTAATTAATAAAATAATAAAATAGAAATAAAATTTCCTTATTTATTTCCTTCTCAAATCAAATTCTAGTACTTGTCTACTAAATTTTCTTTTAAATTTATATAAGAACGTAGGTACATAAGAAAAATTAATAAACTTGCAAATACACAATGTTACACGTTTAAATTTACCGCCAAAGTACTATTGACGCTGAGTGTACCTCTAAAATACAGCGACACCACACCACGCCTACCCAAGAGACTTGTTTGCTTAGTGGCACTGTATGCGCAGATAGAAAAGGAAATGCTTGCTATTTGTTTTGCAACTGACAAGTTTCATGAGTTTATTTATGGTCGAAAAGTAAGAATACAAACGGATCATAAACCACTTGTATCAATTATTAAGAAAGACGTGTGTAAGGTGACTTCTAGGTTGCAAAGGCTTAAACTTAAATTGCTTAAGTATAACTTAGAATTAGAGTACTTACCAGGCTCAAAGTTAGTAATCGCTGATCATTTATCACGCAGTTGCTTATATTACAATGGAGAAAACCTAATTCCTAATGAAGTAGTGCATGGGATTACGGAAGTAGCTCTAAGTGATAAGAGAAAAGAACAGTTTGCAGCTGAAACAGAGAAGGATGAGATTTTAAAAAGTGTAAAAAATCTGCATCTAGAAGGTTGGCCTAAGCAAGAAAAGAAATTGTCGACAGTACTTAAAAGTTACTGGAAAATGAAGGAAGATATTTCTGTTTCTGAGGGAATAGTGTTCTATAAAGAAAAAATCATTGTACCCAAAACATTAAGAGAAGAGATGAAAAAGCTTATGCATGAAGCTCATTTGGGTATAGATAAGACTAAACGCAGAGCAAGAAAAATCCTGTTTTGGCCAGAGATGGCAAAAGAAATCGAACAGTATATAAGAAACTGTGACGTATGTCAGAAGTATGCAAGATCTAATCCCAAACAACCCTTATTATGCCATACCTTTCCAGAATTACCATTTGAGAAAATTGCAATTGATATAATGGATTACAAAAATAAAAGTTATTTGGTAGTTGTTGACTAGGTATTACTCTAAATGGATTGAAGTTAAAAAAATGAATAATAAAACAGCTTTGGAAGTTATAGCAATCTTAAAAGCAATATTCTCTGAACATGGTATTCCTCGCATAATAGTTTCTGACAATATGCCTTTTAATAGTGTTGCTTTTAAAGATTTTGCAAGTCAATGGAGTTTTGAAGTAAAAACAGTTAGCCCAAACTATCCGAAATCTAATGGATTAGCAGAAAGGGGAGTGGGCATAGCTAAAAATTTGATGAGAAAAGCTGAAGAGAGTCATAGCGATTTTTATTCTGTTCTACTTGAATATAGAAGTACACCGATAACAGGTATGAAGTGGTCACCGGCAGAATTATTGATGAATAGGCAATTAAGAACTAAACTCCCTATAACAAAAAAATTATTGGAACCTAAAATACCACAAAATGTAAAATTTGAGTTTGAAAATTTACAAAGGAAAACAAAACAGTACTATGATCGAACGGCACAGGAAACAGATGGATTTCGTGAAAATGAAAGAATTTTTTTACAGAACCCCGAAACCAGGCTTTGGGAAAGAGGGCAAATAGTAAGTGAATCTGAAACACCCAGATCGTATTTAGTGAAGACCGATAATAACAAAGTTTACAGAAGAAACTCTGTCGTCCTAAGGAAAGATAAAGGAGAAAGAGAACAATCTCAAGAAATAGAAAATAACCAGGCAGAAATACAGAAAGAAGATAACATTCTGAATAGTGAGTGTATTGAAAATTGTGCCAATGGATATAAAGTGAAAGCTAAAAACGGAAGTGAAGTGATGACTAGAAGTGGTAGAATAATTAAAAGACCTGTTAAGTTTGATGTTTAACTGTCTGTATTAATGTAAAACTGTTTGAGTTATATGTATAATTTTTTTGTAATGAGTAAGTTTGATTTATGTTTCTAAAAAAAAAGAAAAGAAAAAAGGGAGATGTTATATGTAGCGATAGATGGAGCTACCAGTCCTTGTTGCCAAGTACACAAAAAACATGTCAAGCTCTTGATGTACGTTTTAATAAACCATCCTTCAACAAGATATAACAGTATCTAATAACTCCAGTAACTGAAGATTGTGTAGGTTTAACTATAACGGCGATATCGCCATTGGAAGCGCCTCCTTTATAATTTGAAATAGATTTTGGTCCAATAATTTCATTTGTTTCTTCTGGGATGCGATTTTGCAGCTTTTTGCGAAATACCATTGAAATGTATAGTAAAAATTTGTTCCAAATGCACTTTCAGTGTTTACTGATCATCTCATTATTTTCCTATGAATGAAATAATAGATAATCGATTTTGGAAATCGGCTAGAATGTCTTATTTTAAACTTTTCAGACTAGAATAGGGGAAGGGGGTCCAAGGGGTGGGGTGATGTGGGGGTGGGG
>JABXWE010016471.1:0-17699 GCA_014611495.1 Limonius californicus | reverse complement strand
CCATGGACCCCCTTCCCCCATGAAAGAAGTTGGATCCAAAAAGCTGCCCCCTCTTCTGCTTTGAGCTGGATACGCCCGTGAGTAGAATTTCACTTAAAAGGTTGTATTTCATTCCTGTCACGTTACATTGGTGCACGAACGGAATAAAAATGAGTTTCAGAAAGGAGTATGCAATTTCTTTCAAAATCAACTTCTGTAATATCCTACCTCAACTACCTATCTCAAAATGTGCATTGTTTAGCGATGGTGGAAAACAGTGTTGAAATAAATATACATACCTCACATTATTACGTACAAGAGAATCTGTACTGAATAAAATACGTGTTACCCATTTTCATAGATTTGTTCTGTAAATGTCTGGTGTAGCTTTAGCACCAACATTATGGTTGTTCTGCTCACTACAGTTATATTGTTAGGAATTACTTAAATAATGTATTTGGAGGAGGTTGGATTGGAAGAGCAGCTGCTTTCTATTTTCCTTGGGACATTGGCGTTCTTTTTTCTGTTGAAATTGTGTTCCATTTTCAGTAGGCATACAATTTTACCAAACTATATATTATATGAACTAATACGGTTAGGGTTAAAACTTAGGAATTATATGTTAACGTTTATTACGTATAGGTACCGCAAGCTGTTATTGCATGTGATTCACGTTCTAAACCATTTTGAAGATATTAACGGTGAAATGTCGTGAAGTAGTTTCAAACGTAAGAATTTAACAAAATTTTCCGAAGTTTGCAAGAAATTATATAGTAAGAGGACAGGAAGTGTAAAAATTAAGCCACTCTCAATTTTACTAAGAAACTATAGGCAATAAAAATATACGCAAGATGGCGGCCCCCTTTAGAACAGCAACGAAATATATTTGATAACTTGCTAAAATCGTTGACATATGTAGTTCAATTTTATAAAATGATATTTGATAGCATTTGATATTACGTTCCATAATCGACCCCAATTAACTATTTTTGATCGAACCTTGTAACTGGTATAGTATTTAGTATTTGTAATTACAAATAAAAACGGATGTAATAATTATGAAAGCTATGCTATGGGTGCAAAAAATATACTTTATACACGATTACCAAACATATTTCATTTGGATTTGTTATAGATCTAACTCGAAAACTTTCGTTGCCAATGTTAAACCAATTTTGTATCTTAATATCGAATATTGTATATTTGTTTTGTATAATAATAAGTATACGATATTCAAATGATTTTGAATAAGTGCTCTAGATTAAGCAAAGTTATTATTACTTTATTTTTGATTTACTGATTATATACTCCTTCTGCAATGTAAATACTGCCCCATCAGAATTCCAATACTTAATGTACAGACAATAATGTAATTTATATGCCAATTTTCCACAAGAACTATGAGTCACAAAGCTATGGTTTACAATACCGTGGCAGTTCCTGTAAATATAATGCCAAGATATATCCCGGAAGCTATGAAATACATTAAAATGGACGAAGAAATATTAGACGGCCAAGAAAACGATGGGTGTTAGAACAGGCGCCATAGCCTAATCTGTAAAGTAAAGAAGAAGAATTTTGCATCGGGGTCCCTATAAAAATATTACCTAACATTTTCAGTACTTAGATACCTTTAGATACTGCTACCGTCACTCAATACCTGTCAAAATTTAAATTTTGTAAGAAGTGAGGATTTGTATTGTAACCTCTCGTGGGCCATCTGTATTATACCTTGTGTTTCTTATTATTTTAGTTTTGAACGTAGTAACAGATTCGAAATCTGAAGCAGCTTGAGCTTGCTAAATAAAAATTTGTAGAGGTTTAATGTGTATATTGCCAAAGCTATATAACTTTGCTCTCTCGTTCTCCCTTTAAACTTTTAAGGAACAAAACTGCAGGAAGTTGCAACTCAAACGTGCTCCGAGGATAATGTTGGAGCCAGTATTGAGAAAAGATCCTACAGTGGCGAAAGTCAATGGGAAAGGATGTATCGTATAGGAGAAATCCTACAGGGGTGACCGTCAATGGGCAGGGATGTAATGGCAAGGGAAAATCCTACAGGGGCGCCGGCCAAGCTCGAGCACTCTCCTGAAGACGGGAAAAGGATGTATCCGACCAGGAAAAATCCTACAGGAGAGCCAGTCAAGCCAGAGCGCTCTCCTGAAGACGGGGAGCGGAATATGCGCCACGGAAAATCCTACAAGAGCGCCAGTCAAGCCAGAGTGCTCTACTGAAGGCGGTAAAGGTTGTTTCGTCGAGGGAAAATCCTGCAAGGGCGCCGGTCAAGCCAGACCGCTCTACTAAAGGTGGGGAAAGGATGTATCGTCGAAGGTAAATCCTACAAGGGCGCTGGTCAAGCCAGAACGCTCTACTAAAGGCGGGGAAAGGATGTAACGTTGAGGGTAAATCCTACAAGGGCGCCGGTCAAGCCAGACGGCTCTACTAAAGGCGGGAAAAGGATGTATCGTCGAAGGTAAATCCTACAAGGGCGCTGGTCAAGCCAGAACGCTCTACTAAAGGTTGGAAAAGGACGTAACGTCGAAGGAAAAATCCTACAAGGGCGCTGGTCAAGCCAGAGCGCTCTACTGAAGGCGGGGAAAGGAATAGGATTAATGTGCAGGGAAACATCCCGCAGAGCAACAGTTTCTAACTATTTTTAAAGTGCAGGGGTGATTTTGAAAATAATGTGCTTTAATAAAGAGTATAAAATAATTGTCCCGCTTTCAACACTTCATCCCTATTTATACGAAGAAACTACGCGACCAAAACAAATTTATGAAAAAATATATTCCCAACTGGACTT
Source organism: Limonius californicus (assembly GCA_014611495.1). NCBI lineage: Eukaryota > Metazoa > Arthropoda > Insecta > Coleoptera > Elateridae > Limonius > Limonius californicus. Next base: position 14,917 of record JABXWE010016471.1, on the reverse strand, counting down.
TGAATTTTAACCCAAATAATTTAAAAGTTTTGGGAAATTTAATCAGAACTGCTCCAAAATCTTTCAATTCGGCAAGCTTAACTCACTAGAACGTTCAACAATACAGTAAATGACAAGAGATTCTAAATTTCGGTTGCACAGCGGAGCAGTGCGGACGCCGGTCATGCGGTATTCGTAGTCCAGTACAATCCGCGCTGGTCAGTACTCGGATGGGTGCCATATGCTACCGGTCGAACTTCGGAGGGTACGTAAAACCGTCGGTCCCAGTTGTCATACGAGCACCTTTGACAATTGTAAACAATGTAATGGAACTGTTATGTTCGTTTAAAATTTGCCGCTCTATATGAATTAATTTCGTAATTTGTTTGCCGCTTTGTAAGAATTAATAACGTTATTTTAATTATAGTCTTATTTTGGGTTACCGTTTCGCTATGTTGCGTTTTTCTAAGATTGCGTTGTGTTGACAGTAGTTAGTAGTTAGTAGGTATTTTCCGTTCTGAAATAATTTATGACCAAAGGAGTCCCAGAGTTGTTCAAGGTTTTTCTTTGTAAGATATTTTTTCGCCGTTCACACGAGATTTCTAGGAATGCCTTTGTTAAGCAGTGCTAGCATTCAAGAATTGTTTTTCGGCTTCTCCCGAAGGTCACACGCGTTAATTTTCTTTCTAGAACATTTCATCACATGTCGAAATATGGTGCAATTTTTTTTGGGGGAAGTGCAGTTTCCCGTTGCGTTTCTACGTCAGTCAGCCTTCGACCGTTCCTGACTCCAGTTTTTCCCAAATTACATCTTAAGGGAAGGGCCGTAAATAAATCGAGTGGGCAACAAGTTTGGGTCCGAGACGAACGTTCATATAGAGCGGGTTTTTCTCGCGGCACCTGTTAAATTAAGTATCGTACCGAATATTGCTTTAGGAAATTAGTATCATTTCGACAAAGTTGAGTCGGATCTGTATCAGTTTTAACAGTGTAGCCTGATTACAGAACAATCAATTGTGATTGTTTTTTTCTTCGATTCATTCGGATAAAAAGCGTTTGAACCCATGAAAAGGTGATTATTGGGAATAATCTACTTCCCCAGGAGCGTACCTACCCACGTTTCGTCCCCCCTGGTTTCCTGAGGCTTTCTACATTTTTCCCGGACCGGGAAAATACCCCTTTCTCGACTGTACCTGCATCTGGAAATCAACCCTCCCGAAATTGTGCCTGCCTCTACCGGAAGTTAAGGTAAAAACAGACCAGTTTTTGTGTGTGGTGAAAAGAAACTTGCGGGCAACTTGCAATATTTGACCTAATTAAACTATGTTTTGTTGGACCGAAAAGCGATCTTCAGTCGCAAATCGTTTTTTTTTATGTGCACTAATATTTGTAAAAAGTAATTTCGTTTATATTGTATGATTCCTGTATACTCCACGCCACTGACCACGCAGAATTAAAAGATTTTAAATACCGTTAGCTATGGGCGGCGAGTTCCCCCTTTCTTGAACATTCAAAGTACTCTGTTGTAATGCAGAATTATAAAATCACTTTTGCCTGTCATTATCGTTGTACTGTCGTTTGCAATAATTTCATTATATGTGTTTTAAAATTTACTGCCTCTTTTATTCTTGTGTACTCTGTATTTGTTTGTGTAAGAATGTTGCAAGCTCCAAATATAGCTGTTCGCTTCTCCGGCTTCCACCAGGACCTACAATCAGCTGGATTTGGAAGGTGGCGCCCACTTATTTTGACTTACCCTGTACACAACTAAAGATTTCCTCCCGTAAGCGATTTTCACGAACTCCCCCTACTCCTCTGAGCTAAGCTGTGGGCCTTTTTCCATCTATCTGGTTACGGGTCGTCGGAAAAGCTCGTTGGCCCGTAACAGAACTTCTCTTCTCTGTTCGACGGGTTAGGCTAGCCCCCTGCCAGACATCCGTGCAAAGAGGGCTCACCGAACTTCCTCCATTGTAGGTAATTAACAGACCATTGGCCTATAATCAGAAGGAGAAGAAGGAGAAAATTCTAAACAGAGCAAGTTCTTAAAATTACATACATAAATTGCAAACTGATAGCTGAGTTAAGATATGTGAATACAAAATCTGTTTATAAACATCCTGACCCTTAAACACGAGACCGCGAAGAACTGACCTACGATTGCGTAATTATACTATAAAAAATAAACAGAAACAAAATCAATAACTACAGAAAATAATTTCAATTTAATTACTATATGAACTAGAAATATTCAAAAATAGAAACGGCCCGGGGTGGCCCCTCACACTATACTCCAAACATAAATAACAATAATGCTTTATGTATAGATAGATTGTATCCTATTATTAATTTTAGTAAATAATATCTGTTTCGTTTTTCTACACTGTCTTAAGGCTTTTTACAGATTACAGACTTCGTTTGGCTCATAAATTGTGTTTGTTCGTGTTCATTTCGAGTTAAGTTACCTATTAATCTGCTACATACCGTTATATTTCAAACACAATATTACATTTAAAACATCCGCCTCGCTCTTCTCGGATGTTTGACTAACTTTTTATAAACCTTCTAGAGCGTGCTTTCAGCAGTGTTAGCCCAACATTAGATTCTGACGAGAAAGGCAAACCAAAGTGACCTGATTGCAAGACAGCACCGCTTGCACGAAACCTATTTTTCAATGCATGTCCTGTGAGTTCAGCAACCAGTGCACTTTGCAGAATAAATTTACTTTTATGAATTTTCTTTCAGATGCAGGCAGTGCCACATTCGTTTTTGTTCTCTTGGCGCCCAACTCCAGTTTGTAAATCACACAATTTAAAATTTATATTGCAAAAGTTGTGACAATTTGAAAGCTTCTTATTGGGGCGGTTGCAGAAGAAAGAGCAATAACGTCTAATATCACCTTATCAGAAGATATTTAGATTCTGAACTATTAGCATTTGAAAATTATTCAACTTGGCAATATTATGCGTTTCTGCCGCTTCTGTTTTAAATAGTAGTGAGGCATCAATCAATCAAGGCATAATGAACAAGTTTCCTAGGTAACAACCTAAGTTTTTGTATTGTATTTCTATTTTGATTGGGCGAGTTCTGGAACGCAGATTTCCAAGCATCTCTCTACACTGCAGCTCTTGGTTTGTTGTGCACCGTAACTATGAATTTTGTCTGTCTGGGTTAGCTCCAACCCCAATAGGGATTTTTAAGGTATCACACATCGCAGTGGCACGGGGCATATGGCTTTATTCCTTATTCTACAGAAGGTCCACTTTCAAATTTAATTCCTTCAAAAAGACCTAACCGATCCCAAGATTGAACCAACGACCCCTTAAACTTCAGGCATACATGCTGTGATTGCAGCAACAGATCAAAAAAATAGCTGATCCCCAGAGGGCTGTGGAATGAAAAGTCACGTCTTTTCTAGACTAAAGGAATGTTTATAATGTCAGTTTCAGGTTAGGTTGTGTTAACTGGAATTAAATAATAATCAAACGTCAGTTTTAGGAGCAGAAATCTTGTATTGAGCAACAGTAAAAGAAATGAATAAACCTGAACTAATGTAATGATCACAACAAATGTTGAAAATGTCTGCCTTCTTCCTTCAAACATTTCTGAACTCGTCTTCTCATACCTTCAAAAACATACTGGAGTTTTAGAAATGGTGTTTTTCAAATAGGGCCGTAGAAAAAAGTCCACAACAGTAATATCACCAGAGCGAGGGGGGCAGGGTGTTGCAGAATTGCTACTAATGATTCGGTCATCAAAATATTCGCGTAAAAAACTAATTGTATCTGCAGCTGCATGAGCTGTTGCGCCATCCTGTTGCAGAAAACCATCCCGTAGCTCATCATCGTGAAGTTCATTTAAGAAAGGTTGCAATAATTCGTTCCTGTACCTTGCTGACTTCGAAAAATATTGGCCCAACTAACTTACGACGACTCATCCCAGCCCAGACTTCTATTCTCTGTGGGTGAAGGGGAGCTTTAATTTTAATGGTTTCTCGCTACTCCAAATCCGCGTATTCTGTGAATTAACATACCCATTAAGGTAAAACCAGGCTTGGTCGGTAAAAAAGGTTAAGTTTAACTGCTCATCATTGAGATTATCCAAAAACCAACGACAAAACTGAACTCTTTTTGGATAATCCTGTTCTAGCAGCTCCCGAACGGAAATAAATCGGTAAGGATGCAAAGCTTGTCTCAATATTCTGTGGCATGTACCGTGACTTAAATCATCAACTTACTGGCATAAATGTCTAATTGGTGTTTTTGGAGCCTTGTCAGTTCGTTGCCTTACAGTTTTAGTTAAAGCAGGTACTATCTTCTTTGGCCTACCAGACCCTTCTTTCCTTCCAACAATTCCAGTTTCGCGAAAATTGTGTTACGGGCCAATCGAGCTTTTCCGACGACCCGTAACCAGATAGATGGAAATAGGCCTACAGCTTAGCTCAGCGGAGTCGGGGGAGTTCGTGAAAATCGCTTATGGGAGAAAATCTTTAGTTGTGTACAGGGCGAGTCAAAATAAGTGGACGCCACCTTCCAAATCCAGCTGATTGTAGGTCCTCGCGGAAGACCGAGAAGCGAACAGCTTACGGGAATGGGCCTTACCTTTATTGTGCCTCCTCCTATATATTTGGATCTTGCAAAATTCTTACACAAACAAATACAGAGTACACAAGAATAAAAGGGGCAGTAAATTTTAAAACACATATAATGAAATTATTGGAAACGACGGTACAACGAAAATGACAGGCAAAAGTGATTTTAAAGTTCTAGATTACAACAGAGTACTTTGAACGTTCAAGAAAGGGGGAACTCGCCGCCCAAGGCCAGCGGTATTTAATATCTTTTAATTCTGCGTGGTCAGTGGCGTCGAGTATACAGGAATCATACAATCTAAACGAAATTACTTAGTACAAATATTAGTGCAAAAAAAAACGATTTGCGACTGAAGGTCGCTTTTCGGTCCAACAAAACAAACTTCAATTAAGTCAAATTTTGCAAGTCGCGCGCAAGTTTCTTTTCACCACACACAAAAACTGGTCGGTTTTTACCTTAACTTCCGGTTGAGGCAGGCACAATTCCGGGAGGGTTGATTTCCAGATGCAGGTACAGTCGAGAAAGTGGTATTTTCCCGGTCCGGGAAAAATTGGAAGGCCTCAGCAAACCTGGGGGAGGGTAGACGAAACGTGGGTAGAAACGCTTCTGGGGAATTAGATGATTCCCAACAATCACCTTTTCACGGGTTCCAACGCTTTTTATCCGTATGAATCGAAGAAAAAACAATCACAATTGATAATTCTGTAATCAGGCTACACTGTTAAAACTGATATAGATCCGACTCAACTTTGTCGAAATGATACTAAGTGCCTAACGCAATATTCGGTACGATACTTAATTTAACAGGTACCGCGAAAAAAAAACCCGCTCTACATAAACGTTCGTCTCGGAGCCAAGCTTGTTGCCCACTCGATTTATTTACGGCTCTTCCCTTAAGATGTAATTTGGGAAAAACTGGAGCCACGAACGGTCGAAGGCTGACTGACGTAAAAACGCCACGAGAATCCGCACTTCCCCCACAAAAAAAAAATTGTGCCATATTTCGACATGTGACGAAAAGTTCTAGAAAGAAAGAAAAGAAAAAGAAAGAAAACCTACGGGAGGCGATATGCTGACGCGGCTACAGCGGAATTCTGAGAAGTGTTTAAAGTCGCGCGCGAGAAAAACAACCTTCGGTAATTTTGAGCCTACAAAAGGGAACTGTCAACATAACTCAAACTTAGAAAGACAAAACAAAATAGCGAAACGGTAACCCAAAATAAGGCTGCAATTAAAATAACGTTATTAATTCCTACGAAGCTACAAACAAATTATGGAATTAATTCATATAAAGCGGCAAATTTTAAAAGAACATAACAATTGCTGACTAAATTCTTAACCAAAGGATGGAATTTTCGGTATGTAATAATTTCATTGGGATACCTCTCTCGGAATTCCACAAAACAAGGAGCAATCGAATAGGTCCATTCTCCGTCAACTTGAAAGCCGTTCCGAAAGCAAGATTCAGTATTGAATACTCTTTGAAATGTATTAAAAATCATTTTAACAATCTGTCAGTTTCGAATCAAAAAAAGATAACTAATTTATATGACATCATAAACGTTCCTTTAGTCTAGTAAAGACGTGACTTTTCATTCCACAGCCCGCTGAGGATCAGGATCTCTTGATAATTATTTAATAATTTGTATCTGATAGTTTAAAATATGTAATCTCGCGAAGCAATTATAGCAAAGTCATAATTTATAAATCATGCATCATGCAGTAATGACCTACGCTGTTAAAGTACGGGCAAAGAGAACAAACCAAATAAAAATTTTACGAAAAATTACAGGAAAACTCGAGGGACAGAATGAGGACGCATGTGAAGTTGACAATATAGAAAAGTTGAGCCATTCCGCCGAAGGACATGGAAAATGCACGTCTAGAGCATGGGAAACAGAAATCTATTAAGAATTTCGATGAATATGCGACCATCTGGATGTAGACTACCAGAACAACCCCAAAAAGATGCTGTAATAGTTGGATATCTGTATCCCAAGCCCTATGAAGCTGTGCAATCGAGAGGGATTCATATGAAAAACTGACCAAAGGTCAAACATAACCTCTTAGTTTCAGCCTGCGTAAATGTAAGCCTGTCAAAAGTTCTAGAGCATAGTTTGGGATCAATTTTTATCATTTTGTCTCTGCTAATACTTTTTAGTGAAAACGGATCCGTCCCTTTGCCCAAAAATAACATCTGTGTAGGGAAGTGGAGGAATAACAAAGTTTTGACAACAATTGCCAACTTTGATTCAGTTAGAGACGATAAATTCTCCAAGTGGTCAGAAGAAAAGAAAGGTAAGATATTATTACCGACTATAATTGCGGCAACTTTATCAATTCTGAGAATTAATTCCTCTTCATTTGCAAGTGGCGTCTGATAAACCAATACCCAAAGAAAGTAGTCTAGAGGAATTACGTTGGGCGATTTGGCAGTCCATATGGCGGGTCCTTGATGATTAAACTATCTTCTTGAATAATCCTCCTTAAAACATTTCTTATTCTCCTCGTAAGTGTACCGAAACACCATCTATTTGGTGCTATATATTACTTCTAATCGCTAAAGGCATATCGTGTAATAAACCAAACAAATGTTTAATTGAAGAAAATTTACATAATGATCTGCATTTAAACGACGCGGAAGAACATGTAAACACTTCAATTGCTTTGCAATTATTTCAGCTTGAACATTCACGTTGGAACGCACTTCATGACTACGTTCGCAGTTTAAATGAGGATTCGGGATTCGAGTAAATGTAGCCTCGTCTGTGCATAAAATATTGCTTAGCAAGTTAAAATTAGTTTGATGGTGGTTAAGCAACCATTGGCAATATCTTACATGTATTAATTATGATAAGGTTGTAAACCATTTTTGAGCTACTCTATGTTCAGTAGCATGATTTTACCGTACAATACTGTGAGTACTACACCCAGGTTCGTTTTTAGAACCTCCAAAAACTTTTTCTCCAACTACGATGTATTTATACTTCGTGCATGACTATTGCGGCAGAAGCAATGTTCCCAGTTTCTTTTATTCTTTGATTTAATCGTCGCATATCATTTGCATATGGACGTCGTTAATGCGAATAGCGTTCGGCGAAGAGGCATGCAGCTGCATTCAAGTTACCGTGGCATTCGCCCAAAATTAATTACATATCCGCGTATTAATTAAGAGGATATTGCATAAATCGATAGTAAAAAGACGGTACCAAAAATGAACGACTTACAGCAACAACAGTAAGAAGGAAATGCTAACGGGCATTCTGATTTCCTCTTTTATTTGAAGTTTATTTCTATATTTAGAGCTACAGCGGAAAAAGCAATTTCCCAAATGTAAGAAGTAGGAAAAGGTAACAGTATCCCAACCGCTTTTGCTTTAATAAGAGAATAGTTACAAGACAGTTCACTCCAGAAATTTGTTAATGACTTAATAATAAAATTTTATTTATCTGCAGTACTTGAAGCAAGATCTATTAGTTGTTCTTCTTCTTGAAGAGATACTTTCAAATGGATTTTATTATCCAATTCCAGTCACCCAATTTAATGTCTTCTTCTGCGAAAAAGTATTTGCTGAAAGTAGTGCTCAAGTTTTCTAAATGACCCTCCACTGTCTTTAGTAACAACTTTTTATGGTTCTCTTCCGGCGGGTAACTCTGGATAAATTCACACATTGTGGGAAACATCTCAAAGATATTGTCTTTTAATTTATTATTTCATAACTGTGTTCTCTTACAAAATGCGTTGACCCTTACCCTTAAATGAAATATATTTGTATTACGTATATCCCCAAAGTTGAAGATTAAGTGAATTAAGTTTTTCGAATATGGCTACTAATTAGGAGTAATTTTCAATAGGAATAAATTGTGGTAGAATTCTTCCTCCTGCTTATGATCCTCCTCGCTCATGAATATCGGTATTGCATTTGTCAAATGGGCTTGAATACTTTACCTCGTGACAACCATCTGGATGAAGAATAAAACAACATTGATATATGTTCAGCACCCATATCTTCACAAAGAGCAGCGAAAATCCTCGATTTTAGAGGTCTGGTTTTTATATAATTAACTAACTAATATGAAAACAATATTTAGCCCAGGACTTAGCAATTTTTATGCTACAGCTTCCCGATGAATCATGCAGTGTGTCCAGACTATTCCTGGATATTTTATCTTCACAAGTGCTTGTAAACTGTTATATCTACCAGACATGGCTTGAGCTCCATCTGTGCAAATTCCAACACAATCCTTCCACTGCAGGTTTGCGCTTACAGTAGCATCATTTGTAATTCTGACCAACACGACATCAGTTGCTCTTCCTTGTATAGGCTTGCAAAATAGCAAGTCTTCAACTATTGCAGTTCCTAGACAGAATCTGATATATCAAATCAAATGAGAATCATTACTGCTGTCTGTTGCTTCATCAAGTTGTATGTATGGCAAATAATTTTTCAACTAACTCAGATTCAGACTGTTGCTGAATATCCACAGATATATCGTTAATTCTTCGGCAAATTCTATCGTTTTACAGAGGAATATGCTTGAGTTGTTTAGCATAGCTTTCACCAAACATTGTTTCTACCATGTCAATGGCAGCTGATAAAATTAGTTACTCTGCAATCGTAAATGGCTGCATTTGGTTATTTTATAAGCCACTTTATATGATGCCAATACAGCTTTCTCATTTACTGCGAGAGCTTTGTGGAAATTTGTCTTCTGTTTCCCGAAATATCTAAGTTTCTGTGCAAAAAATTCACGGGGCTTATCGACATATTCTTTGTACAGAGTTTCTAAATGCCTCTTCAATTTATTGGTTTTCATGCTGCATCTGTAGCCAAAATTTTGAGACAAATAACACATTGAGGTTTTTCTTCGCCAAAGTTTAAGTATGCTTGGTCATATTTTCGTATGTATTTTTGATTTTATAACAGGATTAGCACTGGCACTGGGGTTTCTGATGAAGTACTCCTAGAAGCTTCTTTAAGCTTACGTTTGCCTCCAATTAAAAATCTATCCATATTTACTAATCGGTTTCGCAAATATACAATCATTTCTTTCAGCCTTTGAACTCCAACTGACAAACTATCTTATGTAACACAGTCAGCACGACACAACTACCAACTGACGCGCTGCCGCTGCCGCTGCTTTTAAAGTTGCGTATTTTCAATTCAGAAAGTTCGAGACGTATCGGTATCTGCCGCGAACATTCGGGTAATAGTAGTTCAGGTGATAATACGGCGCGACTGCACCACATCCGCAGCAGAGCCAATATTGCCAAATCGAGTTAAATAAGTTCCTGCGGATTGGGTTAATCTCATCTATCTTATATTATGCAGGGCGCGCAGAATTATTCAAGGTAAAGGGGGGGGGCGAAATACGAAGGTTTGAGAACCGCTGCCCTACATCTTCACGTGACGGTCATGGCCGATGTATGATTCTCAACTTGCGAACTTTAGTTCTTATAATATATCAATTAAATTTTAAGACAATTTCAGCCAAAATATCACATGTTTTATTATTAGTTATACATTATTATTACAACATTAAAAGAGCAATTACACAAACATTTTAAAAATTTTTTTTCCTTCCCTTCGGTAACGTTTCGCTACATTAAATTAGCTTTTTCAAACCCAACCATAGTACAATTATTAATAATTTCTGAAAAATAAATTAGATCGTGAAAGAATTAACTAAAACATCAAACCACAACTGACTCACCTATCTTGCTAAAGAGTAATATCTTTTTATTACTTATATAAGCAGACTCAAACACTCATTGTTAAAAATTTTACTACTTATTTAATTTAACATTTAATTTTCATTTATAACCACCATGATGGCTGCACTTTATAACATGAGTGACAAAGACATTTATATTTTATGCGCAAAATCCAATACTTTACAGTTAAACCAAATACGAGCCATCAAAATACACTAAGAATAAACATAGACAGAATAGTTGCCAATCTTTATTTGCTAAATCACATTTTAAATAATTAATTGTTACAATAAATTATGATAAATTATATTTAATTTTTCTATGTCAGTTTGATAAGTAATAGCAGTAGGGCTTTTTTTTATTTCAAGCATTTCATATACCAGTCTTTTTTTTAAATTTGATTCTCTATGCAATATTTTAGGTGTTTCAAAATTAAAGTTGTGAAAATTATCAATAGCATGTTCGGCAAGGGCAGTTGTAGGTTTATTTGGAGAACTAATCTTAATTCCAACCACAAAATTTATAGTTTTGCTATTTAACGTTTTTTGTTGGTTAACAATAAAACACGTCAATTTAAAAAGCGATGGAGCGACGCCGTCCAATAATATGGTAAAGAACAGGCTGTTAGCCTATTTTAGAAGCTAGAAGAAGAAGAAGAAGAAGAATTTTGTTTTTTGAAAAGGCACTTCCTCATTTAAATTTTTTTCTATCGGATTTTGTTTCTGCACCATGACGTCATCAAATGTTTTTAAATGGCAGCCTTTTTTCCCCTCATACTTCGATCGGGGTGATACCTTTCATTTCTAAACAAATCCGACGCTTTAAATCGTCTAAATTGTTTAGCCTACAAATGCAAACTTGTGATTTTAAGTGACCCCACAACTCATCGGGATGAATTTTTTCTTTTTTCAAGAAAGCAAACTAATTTCGGAAAAGAGTGAGAGTGAGAATTCATGACTCCACAGTTCGTAGACGACTCTTAGAAGGTGGAAGAAAAGCAGTAAGACCGCAGAAGAAACTATTCCTCACGGCCCATATGATAACAGAAAGGGTGTCTTAGGCCAAACGGTATGCCCATTGGACTGAAGAAGACTGGAAGAAAGTTTTGTTTTGTGATAAAATAAAATTTTCAGTACAAGGGAACCGACCAAAGTTCTTACGAAAGAGTGCGGTCGAAATGTCAATTGTAGTTCATATGAAACATCCAGTAAAAATGATGTTCTGAGACTGCTTCTCATATAGGGAAGCTGGAAAACTTATATCGATCGAAGGTACTACGAACATTGAGAAGAAAATAGCAATGTTGGGAAAATGTTTAGTCACGGAACTGAAGAAAGTGCAAGCAGTCGGTGGACCGATCTTTCAATGAGATAGTTCCGTGTCACGGCTCCAAGATGATGGTGAAATATTTCAAGGAAAAAGGGACTACCCTTCTTGACTTGCCTGGAAACTCACCAGACCTTAATCCTGGCGTGTACCTGTGGTCAATGTACAAAGCATATGCAGATTACAAAGAATACGACGAAATCTAAAATGGTAAAAGCTGTGATTCAAGTGTATTTCCGGGATAAGAATAAAATATGTGCAAAAATTTAATTGACTCCTTGCACAAGGCTAGTTCAAGTTGTCATTAAAGCCCAAGGAGGACATATTTCTTAGTAAATGATACTACGGGTTTTGGTATAGCTCATAAACATAACTTCCTTTCAATTGCACGATATTTAAGAAGAAATCTCTCTGTGTTGACATTAATTTGCACAATCCTGTACAAGGAGATTCTCATTCACTGCCTGTAACTCTGCTAGATGGTTTTTCGTGTTCGTAATCGTTCTGGGCCTACCTCTAGAATTAATAAATTTCACAAAAAATCAGCTGCAAATCTGTTTAGATGTTTCTTGAAAGCGTTTCGCTTAGAATTTAAGTAGATTGATAGCTTGACTTAGCATTGCCATACGAGTTTTAAGGTGCACGTCTAGGCTAGCCCTTCTTCGAGTGCTTTACGTCTTACGAGACGTAGCCATCTTCTCTCATATGCTTGTGTTTAAAGTAACACAGACATAGGGGACCTACGGCTTAACGTAGGCTCCGAACCACGGGAAGTGTAAACACTTCTACTCCGGAGGAGATTTACTAGGCAGAATATCTCGCTGGTTTGCCATTGCCTTGCGAGGGATAACGGCCGTGGCCAGCCCACCCTGTATAAATTAATAATGGTAATCAATAATAATAATTCCATTAGGATTTATTCGGTTTTTGATGCTTTATAATTATAAATTAATATGAATTTTAGCGCAATTAGGCAAAAAAAAACAATTAACATATTTTTATAAATAACGTTTTGTTTGTCCAAACCATGTATTTTCGCCTAATTCATTAGGTTTAAAATATATATCTTTACTGTGAGTCTAAAGATAATGGAAGATAAGTGGTGAAATATTTATTATTTTAATTCTTCGGGGTGTCTGCAAGTAAGATTTCTATTCCACGGATGAAAAAATTTCAGCACTGCTGATAAGAAAGAATAAAAAGAAAATAGATATAAAAAAGAATTAACGATGTTATCAAAGAAAGCGTGGACTGTTGCTTTCATGATTAATTAATTTTATTTTTCGGTTGCTTACAAAACACTCGTTTGAACCATTAACACCAAAATCAATGGCAAACGCCTGGAACTTTATTCTGTTTACTAAGTGAATAATGTTAAAAACGAATACCGATTAGGATAACGTATTTCATGTTTCCTATTGTATTAAGGATTTGCAAATGAATGAAGGGATTATAAATAGCAGTTTCTAATAAAGCACATTTTTCAGAGACGTACAAGAAATTAGTTTGGTAAACATTTTAAGAGACAAACCATAATTGCTTTTAAATTCAAACACAAACATTAAATGTCAAAGCGCTGTAATTTGGGAAAAGACAACCCATCACGGTGGAACCGCAGCTCATTTCATTGGGTTTAATAACTGAAAGCAACAAAATCAAATTTCTCGCGCTGTGAATTTCAATAAATCGCCAGAATCCGCTAACCCAGGGGATCTATGCTGGCTGTCCGTGATAACAGTTATAATGACAATCCATTACAGTGATCGCCCCTTTTGACACTGTCATTGTTAACGAGATTCTGTCCCTCATTGTGCCACCTATAATTCAAATCCCCAGAAACACGCGCCATTTCCTTTTCTCCTTTTGGGTCGCCGAAAAATGGCATTTGTATGAATTAAACACGAGACCGATTCGTTCAGGGAATCCCCTAAAGTGCCTCCCACGACGTGAGACTCCTCTTTTTAACTTGCCTAAATCAAGTTTCACATTTGAAAAATTCATATTTTATGCTAAAGAAGAACAGAAGTTCCGACAAGTTTTCCGGAATGCCAAATGACCTAATTTATTGGAACTTGCAGCTAATTGGGCAAAGAAAATGTTTTTTGCTAGAAGTTTGCTGGAAAAGTTCTTGCAAAACGTTGGCCACCTAATTACATCCGCCGCAGCCAATTAACTTCATTTCGTCGTCTTTAACGATTCGCCGCAACTTTGTAATACTATTTGGTACAGTATTTAAACGAAGTTTGTTAAGCTGTTTTCACTTTCTGTTGTTGGACGACTTCTGACAGGACTTGCTCATTTGTATGTAAATTAAAGGTCGCAAAGAAAATACGGGCCTGACGGATAATAATGGTTACAGGAAAAGAATTCTTTGATTCCAGCAACAAGTTAACTAATAAAAAATACCTTCCGCCAATAAAAAACCCATTTCAGTTTCGGAATTTATCCAAGAAAAGTTTGAAATAAGCAGTCAGTCGTTTGTATACAAACGAAAACTTTCTTAGAGAACAAAATGCAACAACTGCTAACTTTTCATTTTTGCGTTCCTTGTTGTCTTTCTGCTTCTTCATTCTTTTGCAATTACCGACTTGGTTTAGTTATTATTTATAGAGAAAATTTTAATACTTCTTTTCGTGTCAGATCTCTCTTCTTCTTGCGTTCCCTATTTCATTTTTAGAGGTTTGTCTGTTTCTTGGTGGCGGAGTAATTTGGGATTTCTCACTCCTGCTTCACTTTTGCGATCACCGATTATTGATTCCTTTAGTTCCTCTAATCTGTATCTGTTATATACCTTGTTCTTGATCCTCTGCCGTTTTCCACTATTTATTTTATTTTATATTTACTATAAGATCGATTTCATCGTTTCTTTCATTTACTGAAGCATTTTTAGTGATTTTGTCCCCTCTTTTACTCTTTCATAATATTTATGTTTCGCTATTTTTACCATTGCAATATAGATTTTTATACCAGATTACGTTTACAGCTTCGTTAGGTTATTTTATTTATTCTGGCTTTTCCTTTTAAAGCACATCAATCCTAATTTCCGAATATTGTGTTCGCTTGTAACTCTCCTCTATTTCTTCTCATCTCTTATACGTTTTCTTCTATTTTTCCCTTATTCACTATCTATTCTAATGCTAGTTTCAAATACTCCTTCCTTATTCTTTCCTCTTAACACGTTCGACCATTTGACCATTTCTTCCGGATATATATATATATATATATATATATATATATAGGGTTTTTTACAGTTGTTTCTGCCTTCCTTCCTTTAACCAGGTTTTCCAATCTTGTCTGTTTTCCCAGTC
>JABXWE010016457.1:0-25235 GCA_014611495.1 Limonius californicus | reverse complement strand
TTATTTTAGTTCTTTTAACAGAACACTGTAATTAGGCAATGCCTGTTTTGTTCTGGTAAATAAATAAATAAATAAATAAATATTTATGTACCTAAGTGTGTAAAAAGCTATCTAATAAACAACAATTCCGGATTCCAATCCATAGTTATGGTAAACATTCCGAAACATTTTACTATTATTTATGTTTTTTCAATTCAGTCCTACCATAAAATAGTAATAAGATCAGGATTTGTGCTGTTCATTGTAAATTTTCAACCTTTTTTAAATATATTTTTATTTCCACCCCAACAAAAGATTAATACATTATAGTTCAGCACTAAAATTTCAATCGTATGTAGTATGCTAGAACTGCTATTAAAATTATATAAATATGCAAGAGACTTGTCCTATTACTCTTCTGCATATAATTATGGTAATACATAGTTGGAAGGGTTAAAGATTCAAAATATGATAGAAGCTTTGTCTTGGTCTTATTTTGATTTTCAGTTAACAACTTTTATTTAAAACTAAAACAAATGATAGACTGTGTTGGGGGTTCAAGGACAATTACTCCTGCACAAAATCTCCCCGGACATTAACTACCGTCAATAACCCCCTGGAAAATATCCATCTGATTAAAAATCCTAACATATAAAAAAAATTCCGTGAAGCCCCGCCCCCTCCACGACATTAACCCCTTATAAAAAATTATTTAAATAAAATTTATACAAACAATGAATATAAATATTTACTTGGCAAGAGAAATATTTAAAATAAATTTGGCAAATTAAAAATTTTAACGAAACTTGACACATCAAAATATGGATTTAAATTAAAAATTATATTAGCAAAATCGCTCACAGAAAATGTAGTGTAATATTATTATTTAAAATTGTACTAAAACCTAATATGCACCTTTTAGGATAAACAGAGTGACAAATTAATTAATTTAAAATATTGAAGACTTTGCGACAATTATAGTAATTACAGAATTAAAAAATCATATTTGATCGACTGACCTGTTACACAAAATGTTGGCTGGAAATAATTTAAAAAAGATAGATTTGCAACTTGCAAAAAATAGGTGTAAAGCATATTTAAAAACGGAAGTAGTTGAAACTAATAAAACTGAATTTTTAAAACAACCACGAAATAATCTGACGGGAAATTGGATCCGCAATCTTGGGTAATAATGATAAAAATTCAGCTTTAGAAGAATTTAATTTCATCTACCGATATTTTAAATGGGGGGGGGGGCGGATTGTCTGGAATTTTTTTCACGGGTGTTATGGGCCAGACGAGCTTTTTCGTCGACACCCAACAGGAAAGGTGGAAAAGGCCTTCACGACAAACGCTTACGGGAGGGAAATCGTACCTAATTATGTAAAAAGTAAGTCAAAATTAGTGGCCCCCACCTTTCAAATCACAGCTGATTGCAGGTTCTCGTGGAAGACCGAGAAGCCAGCAACTTACGGGAATCGGACTCACCTTTATTGTGCCTCCACCGGCATATAAAGCTTACAAAGTTTATACACAAAACAATATACGCAGGAATAAAAGATATGATGAATTTTAAAACAAAAATAATTCTACTGCTGTTTGAAACTGGGAATACGCATAGTACGAGAAAAATATCCGAAACGGTAATAATTGTAGTTAAACACAGAGGGAAGTTAGAACGTTCAAACAAAATAGGGTCGCCGCCAGTAGCTTGCGACATTTACTTTAATGAACAGATCTACGCAGCCAGTGACGTTGAGGTTACCGATATTATTTAATTTTAACCTAAACGAATAATGGAACACTGGGCAACTAACGGTTGTCTCATTTTAATATTACAAGGAAATTAAACTGTTCTATATCTTAGTCTTTAACAAAACAGGGAAAAACAAACACTGTACAGTACATTGGCAAGTTTTACCTTACTTTTCTCTTCGGTACAGAGTAGAGAGAGGCACAATTGGGGTGCTCCTAGGTTCTTTGGGAAGCAAAAAAATTCGCAGGCACGCCCCTAAAGACTGGACCACGAGGGAGGCACAACACTATGGCCAGGACTTTCTTTAACGAAGAAAAAGAAATACGGGATCTTCAAATGCCAAAAACTCCGCTGCTGCACAGGATGGTCACTTGCAACGGCTCAAATGAGGCCGTCACGAGGTTGAAAGCTTCTATTCCGACACAAGTCGAGAGAACAAATTCACTGAATTGTCTTTACAAAAAAATGACACTCTGTTAATATTTTTAATCCAACCCAAGACGAAGATTCTTTTGCCTAAGGCAAAAAACGAAACGATAAATTCATTTAGCAGAAGAAAGCAGCTAACAACCCGTTTTCCAAAAATCACGTCCGTTCACTTCCAGAGGCTAGCGTCCACTGACTTCCCCCGGCCGTAAAAACTTCCACCCAACGAAATTATTCTAGAACAATCTTCTTGCACGTGTGCCTTCCGACGCATTTGCCAGCGAAGAGTTCCAAGAACTGCCTTTTGTCGACAAATCCAGACTTACACAAGTACATACAAATATTGGGTTAACGGCCAAGGGCAAATAGAATAGAAACTATTCCATTTTTAATCCAGCTTTCGAAATAATTTATTTCTTCATCAGGATTAAATCAAAGTTCTAACATTGGAATCACGACATAGCGCGTACTCGAGGTCTAACATATTAATCATAAGTTAACAGATAATCACAGATGTGTCAGAATAAGTTAAGAACAAACAAACAATTTAAAACAATTTAAAACACGACTTAAGTCGCCATGTGCAGATCTTATCACAGGAAGTTAGTTCTCCTAACTGTCCCTGTCTTCCATGACATTGACTATATGGGTCTTCTACTTTTGAGCTGACCTTCCTCTTCTAACCACTTGAATATACCTTCTGACCATCTCAACTCAACAATGCCACTCTGTACCATTGCAGTTGTCGATTCTCCCGATTTCTCGTAATAGAGAACTTGATATTCATTTTCTGCCAATACTCTTCTTATTTACTTAATACCTAACCTTTCACGGAATTTGAAACAGTTGTAAAATATTAATGTTTTTTTCCAAGGTTTTTGGATGCAGAAAAAACTATTAAGTAAAATACGAAAGGTAATGTGTAACATAGTTTAGAAATTACATTTATTTTAACATGTTATTTATTTTTTAGTAATGATTCAGATTTGCATCTAGATTACATTTATTAAATCTATCCGAATCAATATCTAGATCTTAGCTAACACTGGTATGTCTAAATTTTTTAAATCGCGTTATAGAATTTAGTTTAACAGTATAACAAACTGACCTAACCTACTTTATACTGCGTTTCCATAATTTAATAAGTAATCTCTTATTATTAAAAAAAGCGCATAAACAGATTGTAAGAAGACAATATTTTTCAAGTAGGTATCGTCAAAACCAATTTTGAATTAAAGCATTAAAGCTGTTCTGTGGTAATAATAACTAAACCAATATAATACCTGCAAACTGTTCTGAAACAAAATACCAAATTATGGTGATATCGGTATGGAGTAACCTCATTACATACTCTAATAATGATAAGCCATAAAAAAATGAGTGATCCTTTATTCAGCCACAAATGTATTGAATGTATTGAGTCACATGTTATCCACATATTAATTCTATGTTTTGTATACATTCATAGGAGTCATTATACTGTATATTAAGCTAATACACTAATCCTGTTCTATATAGGCTACCCTCATCGAAAGTTTTAAGCATCGCACTATAGAATTTCAACATTTATTCCTTTTTGGTCCTATTCTACTATTTGTATTACTACATAATATGTCTTAGTAACAAAGCAGTTTTAGTAAAAAATATGTATTGTATAATTTATTAGACAATAAGGCAGCTATCAAAACAAATCTAGATTAAAACTTATAATGAAATGTGATGTAGCTCAACGTTACATTTTCTAAGCTTGTAGCTCGAATATATCGGACTTCCTCTGAGAGTAGGCATGCACACAGCTTTCTAGAAAAGGAGCACCTCTTACAAGCTGTGCGTTATAAAATTACTCCACACGCGAGCGGGATTGCATCGGATTAGTTAATGTCCATAATATATGTAACAACATATAGAGCATATTTTATAAGCTTCCCACCAATTAATTGTGGATAATTGACACGCAGCGTCCCTGCGTGACGCTACCGGCCTAAATATCTAGTTACAATTATAAATGGCGCGACATTTGTTGTCGCCGATATGTTGAACCTGGTCAGACAGTGTGGGGTTGCTGTTGTGGCACTTATTGGCATACCTTACGCCATACTTCCATGCTGCATGCAAGAATATCCGATTTCCAAACGTGGGACGTCGCACTGCATTAGACGCTAAAACCCTGCTACCATATATTAAATTGCCGCTGTAAAAGTTCACTGTCAAGTAGAAACTAAGGTCGTACAGGCTTCTGTGCACTTATTTAAATGAATTTCGTCTGGCAAAATATCACATGATAGATGCTAGGCTTATAAATTACAAAGTTGCAGAAGAACATGCGTTCAGTTGTATTAATCTTGACTTGAAACCGAGTTTAAAGTCGGAATTTCGCCTTTCAAGGTCCACAAGACAAAGATTTAAAACCTCAATATTAGAAATCAAGATTTTCAATTTTTCAGTTTTAAATGGAACGCCGGCGTTTCAAACACATACCTACTGCAAATTTGTAGTAGAAATGATAGTATTTTCGTGTATTGCAAAAACCACGATAGTCAATATCTGGGTATCAAAACCTTAAATATGTGTTTGCTGGTGAAAATTCCATGTCGGTGCGATATCGTATTTAAAATTGAAATATAGTTTTTGGTTATCAATATATTGAGATCACGATTTTACAATTTATAAGCCAATAATTTTTTTAATGGTCATAATTAATTTTCGTGGCACAAAAGCATTTGCAGTTTTAGTAACGATCTGGCATTGCAACTGGACAACTTAATTTCAAAAGTCACAAAACGTGATTTCAGGTATCATCATTTGAAATCAAAACTGCGAATTTTTAAGTCAACTTCTAGAGGGTTTTTGGTAATTTGCTCGTCACCGCTTGCTCGATTACCGATTGCTCGTTGCGAAAGATGCTCGCCAGGACAGTTGCTGGCCATCCGTTTGCTCCTACAACCAACTTACTCGTAACCAAGCCTTAATTGAGCTTGCTTTAATGGGCCCATGACCAAACAACATTTCAAGGGCTCCATACCTCTAGTTTGAACTTGTAAGCTTCTTATAATTTTCTAATATTTTTTTAGTATTAAAAATAAAAAAATCTCCGACATTTTGCCCTACCCAGAATCACGATGTGGACGTAGTGCGCCTTGGTTTCATTTGTTGTTTTTCTTTTTTAAATATTTCGCAGTAATCATCGAAAACTCCGTCCCACACCACGAATTACTTAAAAACCAAACTGAACAAATACAAGCTACAAATGTTAAAGTAAATGTATTTCCCTGGTCGTTTGTAGTTTCAGCTACCTACTACCCACCAAGGCATACAATTTCTACTGACCAATATAGGACATTTTTCCAAACCCTAGGAAAAAATTCATTACTGGAGGCGATTGGAATGCTAAGCATACCCAATGGGGTTCTCGGCTCATAACAACGAAAGGCAGAAACCTATTATATAATCTTCGTGGAAAAAAACTACAAACATCACTCTACGGGTGAACCTACTCACTGGCCGTCTGGCCCAAACAAGTTACCCGACTTAATAGACTTTTTCATTTCGAATGGAATTGCCACAAATTATGTCCTGGTAGAACCAAACCATAACTTATCGTCGAATCACCTGCCAGTAATAATAAACTTGAGCACTATCCCAATAAAGAGCCCAATCACTATCTAGTCTCGAGGAAAACTGACTGGTACAAATTCCAGCAGCGCCTATAGGAGAAAATCGACCTAAAACTGAGAATAAATGAATCTGAAGAGCTTGACATGGCAACTCACCATTTAACCACCCATATACAAGAAGCAGCATGGGAATCTACACCAAACCAGACTCATGGAATACACTACACTGAGAATATACCTCTTTCTATAAAGGAATTTATTGCTGAAAAACGACGTGCTAGGGGAAAATGGCAACGAATCCGCTCTATTACTGATAAAGTGAATTATAACAGATTAACGAGAAGACTCCGCATACTTTTGCAAGAATGTCAAAATTCTAAGTTTAACGAGTAGGTATGTCACAAATCTGGAAAGCGGCTAGGAAATTCAATAGACGTCAAATTTCTATACCGCCAATAAGGAAACCAAATGGAAATTGGGCAAGATCTAGCAGGGAAAAAGGTGACACCTTTGCAGACCACTTATCTGATATTTTCAAGCCCCTCGAAGCTGTGCCAACCTTTGATATTAATGAAATAGAAGAATTTTTAAATGTACCGTGCCCAATGTCCTTACCTATAAAGCCATTTTCTCCAGCGGAGGTGCAGCACCAATTATTTTTTTTATTATTATCGTGATCCTCGTTTGTACCGCTTGCGCAGTGTCGAGGCGGTGTGGGACAAGGCTAAGCTAGTTTGTGCTATGCACAAAGGACCCGCCTCTGCGGGTTACCGTGTTGGTGCGAAACCATGCTTGTTGGCTTGCCTGTTGTGTGTGAATGTTTTTGTTTATGGTCTTGATACTCCTCTAATGCGACCGTAATTTGAGGAGTGCCATTAATTTGATCCCCAATGGCAAATGGAGACCGGGACCCAGTACCGATCCCCCAAGGAATTAGAAAAATTTCCGTCCCTGGGGAGATTCGAACCGGGAAGCGTTTGGACTATTACATCCAAACCTTGGCCCTCTACCACTGAGCCATCCCCGCCCTCTGCAGCACCAATTACTAAACTTAAATCAACATAAAACTTCCGGGTATTACCTGATATCGGACCAAATTCTAAGAATGCTACCGAAAAAAGCAATCATACTGTTTAACAACAATTTTTAATCGCATGTTAAGCCTTTCATACTATCTCATTTTATGGAAATATGCACACATAATAATGGTTCCTAAGCCTGGAAAACCACCAGAGGATGTTACGGCGTATAGACCGATTAGCCTTCTGCCATTGACAAGCAATGTGTTTGAAAGGCTATTTCTCAAAAGGCTTCGCGAAAACACGGATATACTAGCACCGCTGCCCAACTACCAATTCGGATTTCGCCAATACTATTCGACAAGTCAACAAACGCACAGGATAGTAAACCAAATATCAAGGACCCTTGAAGATAAAGAGTTCTGCACGACGGCATTCCTGAATGTTTCCCAGGCATTCGAGAGAGTGTGGCACTCTGGGCTGCTCTACAAACATAAACAACTACTCCCAAGCTACTACTACTTACTCCTTAAATCCTACCTAACAGACCGTTATTTCTCAGTCAAGCTCAACGAGTTATCCTTATACTACCCTATTAAATCCGGTGTTCCGCATGGCAGTGTCTTAGGACCTCTCCTTTGCCTCATATATACTGCTAACCTGCCAGAAACCGACAACACAATTATCTCCACTTTTGCTGACGATACAGCTATCATATCCATTCATGAAAATCCTATAATTGCTTCCGAAAATCTCCGGATCTCTGAATGGCTCGGTAAATGGCGTATTAAAATAAACGAATCTAAATCCGTCCAAGTAACATTTACCATGCGATTTAATGTCTGTCCGCCGATCAGTATTAACAACACACCTATGCCCGTGAAGACGGAAACCAAATACTTGGGACTACACCTGGACCAACGGCTCACATGGCAGAAATATAGCAAAACCAAACGCCCGCAGTTAAATCTTAAATTCCGCCAAATGTACTGGCTTATCGGGAAGAAAGTCCAAACTATCCTTAAGCAACAAGCTGTTACTGTACAAAACAATGCTGAAGCCTATCTGGACTTACGGTGTACAGCTGTGGGGATGAGCCAAGCCAACGCGAATAAAAACCATCCAACAATTCCAATCTAAAACACTCCCCGCCCTGGTGAATGCACCTTGGTACGTTTCCAATCTGATGATACACGAAGATCTTGGTATTCCATTCGTAGTCGACGAAATACAGAGATTTGCAGAGAACTACCACCGGAACCTCCAGGCACACAGCAACGAACTAGTCCAGTAATTATCCAACGACCAGTTACCTGTAAGACGCTTAAATAGAAGATGTCCTCGTGATCTGCTAACAGCACCCTAAGTGGAAGGAGTACTACAGGAGTACCATCGATGGATGGATTCTCATATCAAGCCTTCTAAACGTCATCTCATTTGCTTAATGTAGAGTAGATTGTAAATAGACTATACTAAAGTTTAAAAAAAAATTTTTTATTTTTATTGTTTCGTTTTTTTAAATTATTGTTAGTTTTTTATAAAAAAGTTTTTATAAAAAACAGTTATAATTTTTAAATATCAAAAAATGAAAGAAAAGCTCCAACTTAAATTGTGAAATAATAATAATTAAAAACAAGGAAAGAAAAAGTATAAAATTACATCTGTGTAATAATACCTAAAATTAACAACCAATAAATTTAAAATATTCAATTTTTTATTATGTTTTATTGTGTTTAATATAAAATTAAAGAATAAATAGAATATATACTTTTTTAAATTTGAAAACCTACACGCTAAAGATATCTTTCTTATTTTTTTTTTATTTGTTTTAAATGTATTATTTAGTTTTCTTATAAAATAATAGAAAATTAATTTCAAAATGCGCAAATTGCAAATTCTTTAATGATTTTAGAAAAATCAACTTTTCGTGGATAGTCACAATTTTTAATCATGATTGACAAACCATTTAGTCTTTCTGGAGACATTGTCGATCTGATAAATTTTTTTATTCGCTTAAAAAATGTTTTTCAGTAAATTTTTTGGTGATGGATCTGTGTCAAAATTTGATCTATGAATATTCTTTAAAAATATAAATTCATCGATTATTTCGCGCTACTTCAATACATGTGCGACGTTATCAACAGTGTAACTGGTTTTCTTTTTAGAACGCCGCTTGCACATTGTATATGAAATGGGAAGTGCGTATTGATGAGCAAATAAACAACAAAATAATAGAAGTGCATTAAACACGGGAATTAATTGCACAATCTGTATGATAAGTTCGCAGATAGACAGTATTATATAAGATACTATAAATTATTATAAATTTATGTAAAATGTAAATAATTTTCGGGGCCCCTGGAGCCCCAGGAGCCCGGGCCATACGGCCCTCCGACCCCCCTCTATTTGGCCCTGCTCGTAACTGCACCAATACAGAAGAACTAGTTTACATTTTGTTAGACACCTACGTTTGTAAAATAATTTAGCACATCTTTTGCTTCATGATTAAAACCTCTACTTTTATTTCAGATGACATACAGTAGCGCTCAAAAAAATCACAACTAAAAATAATAAATAATAGCTATTTAAAAAGTATTTCATTAACACTTCTGTAATGAATTTATTGCGCCAAAGCTAAACAGATAAATATAATGTTGTTGTATGTCACATATGTGTCATCTCTCCCATCCTCGGTGGTCTAGTGGTTAGAGCACTTGCCTAGAATTCCAAAGGACGCGGGTTCGATCCTGGCTGAGGTTGGCGAGATTTTTCTGATGGGAAAAAATCTAAAACTGACCTTTTCGTCAGATCTGAAGTAAACCCGTAGCTCCCGTTACTACAATGTGTGGCAGGTTAAAAATTACTACTGGGACTGGAACTACCCAAATAGGTAAAATACATTCAGTTAGGGTGTACACTGTACAGTGGGTCAATAATGGCTGCAGTACATAGAGATGTTTAGAAAACCTAATAATAATAAAATACAACATAAAAAGCATACACACTTCTAGTTAATTTTATTAGGAACAAAATAAAGTATTACCCTATACGAATTCAAATACAAGAGCAGCCAATCCTGCTTTGACTATCAACATTCCTTCAAGGAATGTAGGCCTTTGAAAATTCTCGACAACGTATATTAAATGCCTACAGATAATATTTTATTTTAAGGATAAATTGCTTGCCTAGCATCTGTCTGGGGAACAATCGGCTTGGCGAGTA
The DNA here is from genome assembly GCA_014611495.1 of Limonius californicus. Taxonomy (NCBI): domain Eukaryota; kingdom Metazoa; phylum Arthropoda; class Insecta; order Coleoptera; family Elateridae; genus Limonius; species Limonius californicus. Next base: position 15,219 of record JABXWE010016457.1, on the reverse strand, counting down.
AATCATTGTTGAGGAGAGGGACCTGCGAGCAAACGGTAGGCGAGCAAACGGTGGCGAGCAAGCGGGCTGTTACATTAGTATCAGTCGAAATCTCGATTCTGAAATCTTCGGATGTCGACATATGATATCAAGATTTTAAAAATTGTAAATTTGTATTTCTAGTTTACGGCCAAAATATCTGTTTTGCATTATCAAATTCACGATTCAAGCGACTTCTGATATTTAAAGCTGATATCCTAATATCTAACGTTATGAAACGTAATTTCTGATATCGGCATTTAAAGTCACAATGTAGAATATATTTTCAGGTTGAAATGTGCAACAAAATCCAGTCAGTACGTCAGTGACGAGTAAGTCACGTTCTATTATCCGTCTAGGTCCCAGTTCACCCAAACTTAGCAATCTTGCAAGACAAAACGCAACAAAACAATTAAGCAAAAGAACAAAATATAATGTTACCATATATTAGATGTATATTATATACATTCCATGTAGTATGCGATTATGCAAAATGAAATATATACATTCATATATGCGTTATATGGCGTAAAACTACGAAAATAAAGCAAAATTTAAAAATAATTAGTATTTTTTTTTGTAATACAACATAACAATAAAAGCTAAGCTCTTCTTTCAACATATACGAAATTGTTAAACATTACTAAATATTCTATATATTTTTTCGTAGGGCAAAGGAGCAAACAGTTTCTGTGTAATATTTTTGAACTTGTTTCCTAAATGTGCTTCAAGTAGTTGTATAGTTTTAACAAAATTTGGGTACGGTACGTTTTATTCGCACCCATTTCTAAAGCTTCTAGCCAGCACTAAAATGTAAACTAGTTTACATTTCCTTCGACTGTTTTATCATTGTATTGCATTGGCAGTTTTATTTATTTAAAACATTGTCCAAGACGTACTTTTGGTAATTTTATTTATTTTCAAAAATGTTTCTTTACATCTGTGAATAGTCTCGTCGATGTTTTATCCCTGCAGTTTTTGAAAAATGCAACTTTCTGTAACTGTAGAGGACAACTGCTATATAATAAAACTTTTCTAGAGAAGAACAAAAACAAAAAACTAAAATAAATTACTACTAATCAATTCTTGGAACGACACCTGCTGGATTAAATAGAAACACCAAGGCAATTTAAACTTTTGAAACAGCATTTAAGTTTTAACAGCAAAAATATTCGAAAGTCACAAAGTTTAACTCGATAATAAAAGTTTCATCCCTTCAGTCACAGATTGGTTTAATTTTCTTTGGATTCTGTTGTGGAAGATAGTGTCAGTATTGGATTCCAGACGCATTCCTTTAAAAGTATCCCCCACCCAGACACGTTCGGAACACTTTTATGAGACGTTGAAGATGAACATGGTGTTACTATTATTGTTCTACCTCAAAATTTTTATATTTTAATATATTAAATTAGTGCAAGTACTAAACAAAAGTAATGATTAGAAGAAGTAAGTTCCATGCTTTATAATTGTGACAGTAAAATTAAAATATATCAAAAGTTTCTGTCACATTATGATAACATTTATTGATATCAATTACTTAATGAAAACGAACAACTTCTTAGACCACATTATTTATGGTATTTACTGTAGATCACATGTGTTCGTAAAAGTCGTTGAAAATAGACACTCATTTCTACAGGCAGATCTATAGCTATACGCAGCGTACGCAGACTTAGGGTTTCAGTTATGCAAAGATCTGCTAAATCCTAAGAAAACAAACAGTAAACACTATAAACTCATGTTTATGTTTTTAAATGATGATGATGATGACTCCATTGTGGGGGGATCTAATTTCTTACAGTTGCAATAAAATAAAGGCTATCCTCAAACTTCTGCATATAGAAAAGGGTTGAGTTTTTAATATCATTACATTTTCGTGAAGCTCTTAATGCCACCAGCTGCATTCGTAAAAATTGCTACTGCTACTCCCACAGCTACTGCTGGGGATTACTAGTGCTCAATTGCACATTGGATTTATATATAATGCTTACCTAATGGTACTGCTAGTGTTACTCCTACCCCTACTGCTACCTACTACATATTTGTAGAAAAGGGTTCAGTTTTTTAGTGTCATTACATTTTCGTGAATATCTTAAGGGCCCAGCTGTAATGTTAAAAATTGCTACCGCAGCTCCTACTGCTACTGCTACTAGTGCTTACTAGTGCTCAATTGCACAATGGATTTATATATCAAACTTAGTACTACTACCACTACTACTGCTGCTAATGGTACTGCTACCCCTACTGGTACCCACTACATATTTGTAGAAAAGGATTCTTTTTTTAGTGTCATTACATTTTCGTGAATATCTTAAGGGCCCCAGCTGTAATGTTAAAAATTGCTACCGCAGCTCCTACTGCTACTGCTACTAGTGCTTACTAGTGCTCAATTGCACAATGGATTTATATATCAAACTTAGTACTACTACCACTACTACTGCTGCTAATGGTACTGCTACCCCTACTGGTACCCACTACATATTTGTAGAAAAGGATTCTTTTTTTAGTGTCATTACATTTTCGTGAATATCTTAAGGGCCCCAGCTGTAATGTTAAAAATTGCTACCGCAGCTCCTACTGCTACTGCTACTAGTGCTTACTAGTGCTCAATTGCACAATGGATTTATATATCAAACTTAGTACTACTACCACTACTACTGCTGCTAATGGTACTGCTACCCCTACTGGTACCCACTACATATTTGTAGAAAAGGATTCTTTTTTTAGTGTCATTACATTTTCGTGAATATCTTAAGGGCCCCAGCTGTAATGTTAAAAATTGCTACCGCAGCTCCTACTGCTACTGCTACTAGTGCTTACTAGTGCTCAATTGCACAATGGATTTATATATCAAACTTAGTACTACTACCACTACTACTGCTGCTAATGGTACTGCTACCCCTACTGGTACCCACTACATATTTGTAGAAAAGGGTTCTTTTTTTAGTGTCATTACATTTTCGTGAATATATTAAGGGCCCTAGCTGCAATGTTAAAAATTGCTACCGCTGCTCCTACTGCTACTGCTACTAGTGCTTACTAGTGCTCATTGCACACTGGATTTATATACCAAACTTAGTTAACTACCACTACTACTGCTGCTAATGGTACTGCTACCCACTACATATTTGCAGAAAAGGGTTCTTTTTTTTAGTGTCATTACATTTTTGTAAATATCTTACGGCCCCCAGCTGCAATGATAAAAATGATATATCCCTGCTCCTACTGCTTTCTAGTGCTCAATTGCACATTGTGTTTATAAATCATCCTAACTCCTACCGGTACGATTACTACTGCCATAACTTGTGTAGGTACTCGTACTAGGTCTTTCTCCACCGGCTGCAGAGAATCTTGTTGCGTGGAAAAAAATTGTGTGAGGCTAAATTAACAAAATAATAATTAATAAGAAAGTGTACCGGCGATGCCATTTTCAATATGCAACAAGTACTAACCTACTAATGGTATATGTCGATTACACCTTTTGTTCTAGTGTGCCCACTAATTTTGCAATTTGCAATTTGCAATTAATATAGTCACGGAAGCTTAAAGACTTAATTTAAAAAAGTAATCTTCAAATCGCTGCTCTTTTGTTTTTCAAGTGACAACATTCTGTCGCAGACGGATGGAAAGAGGGCATAAAGTTGTTTAAAAATAGTTTTTGAATTTTTTAATTAGTTGCATTTTGACGAAATTACTGAGTGTGTAGTGAAAAATCAACCACTCTGTATAGACAGGAATGCACAAAGACAGTCACTCTTGTTCAAATCAATTTAATCAAACCATTTTATATATAACTAATGTTTATAAAACCGACTCGTGTCGCCATCAAAGTTTAGATAGATTTTGTTTGGACCTAATATTAAAATCATCCACCATATATGTTTAAATCTTAGGTTTATACAGATTACATTTTTAAGTTATTTTCGATAGAGAATTTTTTAATGTTACCATAAGTTCTTCACTGCATAGCAGGAACAAATCAATATTTATCTTGTGCTAGCGTCTCTCAACTGTATGCACTAATATTGTTAAATTTCAAAAGGCGTTTTAATTCGATACAATACTTGGTTTTTACTAACAAATGTACTGAAATTTTAAACTGTACATTGGCATAAGAATAATAAGTAGACAAAGTAATTTATTTATAACATAGGAATATTTACGTATTAAAAAATATATAGAGGACTACAAACAAGCCATGAAAAATCATTAAGCCATTAAAGTGCAAGCCTGTGTGGTCGTTTAATTTTGTACATGCTGTAATTGTTGCGTAAGACGTGTATATCTACCTTACTGTATACAGGTTAATTAATTTTATCATTTCGTCTTAGCACATGCCAACGAACAATAATTAACATTAAAATTAATGGACGGATAATGTATTCATGCTTATTTATGTTAAATGCAGCTTGTCCGAGTTAATTATTTCTTATATTCAATTCATATATTCGTTTAATGTTTGCGTGGTATGACTCGAATTTCCTTTTTATTCCCTGTTAATGAACCGTATGGATTTACGTCCTCTGATTGAACTATTGAAACGGTATTTTGAAGTTCCTAATTTTAAATCAGTCACTAGCTGACTGATGTGACCTGTTTAGTTATATGTACTGGTTAATTTATAAATCAGTTCTTATATATTTTGTTAAATTATACATGTTAGACATAGGAATTTAACATAATGAATACGAAATCTTAAATTATGTTGCTGAAATAAAATATCTTTCACCAAAGCATCGAAAAGAAAGTAAATGTTGCATAAGGAAGCTGATATTCAACGATTGGGGAATAATACAACAATTTAAATAATGCAAAGCCCAGAAGAAGTGATCGTTAAGAAACAAAATATTCAATTGACTTGAACAAACGTAATAAATCAAACCAGTCAATCAACATTCAACATATTATAAAGAAAAAGGTTAGCTGAAAAGCATCTTCAGCGCTACAGGTTGTTGGCAAAGCCATTTTACATGACCGAAACGAAGTCGAATATGGGAACAAAAAAAGTTAATTCAGCTTCTAGTTTTCCCTTTCACAAATATAATTATACAAAATATGCTCAATCAAAGTCATAAAATCTAACGAGTGGCTCTACAGGATGTATGAAATTTATGAGACAGGTCTATATATAAGTGAAACTATAAAAATGTTGGAATCTATTTACTCAGACGTATATGGTAGCGGGTTTATTTCGACATTCATTCTATAGCATTTTGAAGTCGAATGCAATAAAGCGCTACTTAGAAATTTGATTTTTATACTCTTCCTTTGAAAGGAAATTTGAATGCATCAAAGTGATGCTCATGCAGAATTATTCATCGCTTCGAGCAGAATTGAATTTAATCAGTAAATGTCAACAGTATGTAAGCTATAATTTATAGTTTATGAATTATTAAAGGAACAGAAGTTATACTGCTAAAGGCTAATAAATTCAGCAGTCTATTTGAACGTGTGTGCAGATAGGCAATAATGTCAATGTGATTATAGAAAACAACAATTAATAACACAAGTCCTTTATATAAATTAAATCGATTTTTTAATTAAGCAATTGTTGAAATTGTGTCTGGAGTATTCAATGGCCATTAATAAACGGATTTACTAAGGCATATCTAAACTGCCACCCGGACAAGTTTACAAAAATCGACGCATTTATTATAACAGGGTTTCCTATTAAACGCGTGTGATAAAATCTTTCAACACCAAATATAGTGAACCAAGTTACACTTAATATGAGTTCGTGCAGATTCACAAAAAAGATTCAGCATATCAAATGTATGAAAGCACCCAAATGCAGATTAAAAAAGTTACAACCAGCAATAAATCTCGCCGTAGATATCCGGCAATATCCAAAAAAATTCAGCCATTAACGCAAATTTTATCCGACCAATTAACATAAAAAAGGCGTGGTAGTTGCGAGCATTTGTGTATATTACTCGGTTAAACGGAGTTAAAGCATTACGGCATTACCATACAAAGTGCGCGCTTAAAACAATAACATTCCGAGTGGCCACTTGCGCTATAAATCTACCACTAACATGACTGTCCAACAAAAATACAACCCGATCTCTTTGATATCCTGTGTGACCGATATCCAGGAACAAGGAAAGCGTTCGCCAAGTATCGAGGATTGTTAAGGCGGCTCTTAAATATTGTACGGAGCAATGGCATACATTTTGAAACTTCTGAAAGATGCATTAACCTAGAAAGGTTTTTTACAAGATTTTATGAAGCTGACGAACGTTTCCCTAATGCTGCTGGTTGCTTTGCATACATCTTCATTCTACACTTCCAACTTGATATAGTACGTAATGTTGCATATGCATATCAGACGAATTTGGTTGAATACAATTAACCAATTTTCGTATCCCTTCGCAGAATCTAGACCCAGAATAGTAATAGATACAACGAGCAACATAAATTAGATTACAAAAATAAAAAGTGTTATTGGTAGGCTCTAAATAACATGTTGGTCGTTTGCTGCATAAAATGATAAAATTTAAAAACAACTGGTAGAAATAAATTAGGAACAATAAATATGTTTCTCTTTCATTTGTAATCTGCCCGGGAAATACTGTAACAGTATTTTACATGTATCTCATTATTGGAGCACGGAAAAATATTCATTTATATATAACCTTACTTGTATAAAGGTCTGTAATTTTTAAGTGTTTCTAAATTAGGTTACTAAACAATTATCCCTAAAAATCTTGTACATATATTTCAGTCTATCAACAAGAATTGCAAGCAGTTCTAGATATAGAAAACATCGATATCTGTCTCATTTCTGAGACACATTTTACCAATGAATCCTTCATTAGATTTAAGGGATATAAAGTATACCACACTATACACCCTGAAAATGCAGCCAAATGAGGCAGTGCAATCATAATAAAAGAGTGGATTAAGCATCATCAAGAAATGGAATATAAAACAATGGAATTGCAAGCTGCCGCCGTTAATGTCAAAACTAGAACATATGAGATCATAATTGCAGCAGTATACCGCCCTCCAAGACATACTCTCAAAAAAAAACAATATCTCGATTTTTGAACAGTCATGGTCGGAGATTCATAATAGGAGGTGACTACAACGCCAAACATACCTATTGCGGATCTAGATTAACAACCACCAAGGGAAAAGAACTCTTGGAAGCAGTCAAACAAATAAAATGTGAAATACTATCAAATGGAAAACCGACATACTGGGCTACAGACCCAGACAAAATCACCCAATTGATTTCTATATAACTCGAAATGTTTCCGTGAACTACATGCATGTTGTAGAATCTTGGGACATGAACTCGGATCACTCTCCCATTCTTCTCACGCTCAACGATAGTGTTATACAAAAGGAATTAATTCCTAGATTAGTTAATAAGCTGACTGATTGCCGCAGCTTCAAATTACAACTTGAAAAAAATATCGATTTGTCAGTTCCTCTAAGAAATGAAGAAGAACTAGATAACGAAACAGAAACTTTTATTAAGGATATCCAACAAGCTGATTGGGATAATACCCCTACCATTAGTATAAGAACCAAAGGTAACAACTACCCAAGAAAAATAAGAGGGCTCATCTATGACAAGAGAAGACTCTGGCATCAATCTCGAGCCCCAACCGACAAAACCACACTGAACAATGCTACCCAGCAGCTAAAAAGAGAAATTCAAAAATTCAAAAATGAATCGATTGGTGACTATGTAAGTGAATTGTCAAATGACAGCAACACTAACTATTCACTCTGGAAAGCACCTAAAAAACTAAAAAGACCGATCCTACAGAATCCACCGATAAAAAATGCAGATGGGAGTTGCAAAAAGCAATATCCAGAAAGCTAACAGTTTTGCTGAACACGTCGAAAGAACATTTCAGCCGAATGAAGGTGAAGACACATTAGATTGGGAAAACCTTAACCGTAACCAAGGAGAAGGCGAAATCAGACTCACTACTCCAAAAGAAGTTGCAACTGAAATAAACGACAACATTAATCCAAAGAAGTCTCCAGGATTTGTCTTGATCACTGGGGAAATTCTACAACAGCTTCCTAGGAAAGCTATAGTCAAACTCACCTATCTTATCAATGCTTCGTTTTGACTGAGATATGTATCCAAAATATGGAATATAGCTGAGGTGACGATGATCCCTAAACCTGGAAAACCAGCCAATCAAGTCTCATGTTATAGACCAATCTCCTTGCTTCCAGTGATTTCAAAGTTGTTTGAAAAATTACTTCTTAAAAGGTTGAAAGTCATTATAGAAGACAAGAGCCTAATTCCATTACACCAGTTTAGCTTCAGGGAAAGTCATTCAACCATAAACCAAGTTCACAGGATAGAGGAAAGAAAAGTTTGTTCTACTAACTTTCTTGATGTAGCACAAGCTTTCGATAAAGTGTGGCACGAGGGACTTAGGTATAAATTAAGAAAGCTTTTGCCCAGACAATACACACAATTATTGGAAGCATACATTACAGATAGAGTTTTCAGAATTAAGCAAGAAGATCCTTATTCTTTAATAAAAGAAATTAAAGCACGAGTGCCACAGGGCAGTGTATTGGAACCTGTCTATTACCTATTATACACCAGTGACATACCCGAGTTAATGGATGGCACGATAGCCACTTTTGCAGAGGACACGGCTATCTTGTTTGTAGGCAAAGACTACGAAGAAGCAGCAAGAAATCTGCAAACATCTGCTAATTAAATTAAACGAAACTAAATGCGTTCAAGTCAATTTCACAAACAAACATGATCAACATATCCCTATTAACATAAATAATACACAAATACCATATGCTAATACAGCAAAATATTTGGGTATTACTCTGGATGCTAGGGTGCCCTGGAAGGCCCATATCAAAAAGAAACGAGAAGAACTTGGGTTCAAGTATAAGAAAATGTATTGGCTCTTGGGTAGACGCTCCACCTTGTCACTATATAAAACAAAATACTATTATATAAACAGATTCTTAAGCCACGGACATATGGCGTCCAGCTGTGGGGTTGTGCAAGAAAGACTAATATAGACATCATCCAGCGCTTTCAGAATAAAGTACTGAGGAATATTGTTAACGCTCCTTGGTATTTCAGAAAGAGTGACCTTCATAGAGATTTGGAAATGGAAACTGTTAGCCAAACCATTGAAAAACTTGCCAGAAGTCATGAGCAGCAACTACTTCATCACGTCAATGTTGAGGCCATCCAGCTCCTCGGCAACACGATGTTAGTCAGAAGACTCAAGAGGACTGAACCCTTTGAGTTGGTATAAGTGTTTGTGAAAAAGCAGAGTAAAATGCTATTGGTGTACACATTAGTTAAGGGTAATAAAATAACTAGAGTCTAGGAGTAAGACCTTAGGTTAAGTTTTGTAGTAGTAATTAAAGTTTGAATTAAATTTCTCATTGATCAATATATGATCAGAGTGTAATCTAAAGAAACACCAACAAACGTATTTCAATTGAAAATAAAAAAAATATATTTCTTTCATACTCAAATATACCTTATGTTTGCGAAATGTGTCAATACCATGACATACTGCATCTACAACGATAGTATTCCAAGAATAATTTAAGGAGCTGTTAGCAAAAGAATATACCTTTTATTCGCATTTAAAATCCCAAATTCCATCGACGTGATTGACGCCTACAGGTTTATTTTTCTTTAAATGAATATTTTAGTAGAAATTATTGGACAACTTGAACTCTATTTTATTAACTATTGGCTGCACTTCACAAATCCGTCTACTCAAAAATCATCGTATAATAATTTAATTTAAAATTCTTTAACAAATTATTTCAATTTAAATATTCATTAGACAACTGCAAGAAAAGTTTGATTCAAACGCAGATTGCATTTGGAAGCTTACAGGTATTAATTAAATCAGCAGAAGTTAAGCAGTAATTGCGTTATATTACTTTTATAATTAAACCGTTTGATGTAATTGTATTAGACACTTCTAATAGAAATCTGTTTTAAAATACTGCAGTATTGGTAACAATGAGCAAAACACTCGCTTAGGTTTTCCTATTCTATAAACAATCTCTGCATACGAAGAACTGTATATAGTTGACTCCGCGTACCTCGGCCACCGGTTAATCGAGACAGCCGTTGATTTGGGCCAAATCTTAACAGAAACCAAAGAAAGCAAATAACAGCAATTTGCATCGTTTGTTTGAGACGCCATTCCATTTAGTCCAGGCAGTAAATTTCAAATTCAAACATACATATAATAAAATTTTATAGTCACAAGAAAGAATTGTAGACAGCAGTCTTTATGAAATTCAATTGATAACAACACTTGGAATGTGTTTTTTATTGATCACATATCACATGTTTGCCATCGGCGTGACGTCGGGGATTTACACGGTGATCGCCGGGGATTCACAAGTAGACATGGTTAGCCGTGGAGTTAACGTACATTTGGTAACAGCTACAGCGCCGCGTTTGCGACATATATGTAGACTCACTTTTTCGCAATTTTATTTAAAAAATTATTAACCTTACCAAGATGCTAAGAAATGACTTCACACTTTCAAATAAAATTGCTTTCCTGAAAAAAATTAAAAACCAACACTTAACACAAGTCATCGTTGGCTAGCTGCATATTATTTTTCTGTTATTCATATTTTAGTTCAAGAATTTACCAGAGTCTAAGAAAAACACTAATTCGTTAATTTTGTGTGGAACGCATATTTGAGCCAAGAATTCAATTAGGCAAAAATGTTTTAGTCGCAATCTGTCCCGATTATCCACTGTACTAGCTAGTGTATCAACGTTTTGAGGTTTTGTAAAACTGTAGTATCCTTATACAGCGTGTTTCAGTTTTAATCTTGAATACCTTGGGAAAATACCCCCCTGGTCATTCCGATTCGGAAAAATATGTCAAAAATGCCTCTCACTTGCTTTCTAAGAAAGATACACGGTGTCATAGTTTACAAAAGTAAATCATTTTTTTATTATTTCTTGTACGAAAATGAAGCAAATCATCATCATCATCATCATCATCTGACATGGAGCTGACTCGAGAGTCGATCCTGGATACGCCAGGCCCACCCCATGCCAGTAAGGTGGGTAGGAATTTCCGGGATAGGGCGGGAGCGGGTGGGGCATTGCACAACGTTAGCATGCCTGCAATGTATACCGCAAGGCACCGCTGTTGCAACACCGGGTAGTTAGTAAGCTACGCATCAATGGGATTTTGAGTACGCACCCGGGACCGTTATAATATATATATATATATATAGCTTCGACTAGACTACAGTACTAGACTGCTTGAGCACTTAGCTGATCTCCTGCGCTCGCCCTCGTTTTGCTGGGTTCCTCGTTGGTTACTTGCTGACCTCCGCCTTGTCCCCGTTGATCGGTCCGCCTATCGAGCCGAACCAGCACCCCAGCATCTGCAGCAGTGGGAGGTGGTCGCTGAGTCCGTTGATCGGTGGTACCCCCTCAGGCCTCCCCCTTGGTCCTCTCCCCCTGAAGAATTCTCGTGCGCTTCTCACTAAATTGTGTTGTCCCAAACCGCGTCCGTGTGCACTCTCGTCTCATACGCGCAATCCGCACGACTGGAATTCTTAACGGCTAGAAAAGCGATTCAGCTAACTATCACTAGTGGATTAATAATGCTACTGAGCTAGACGACGTACATGAATCCGCTAACGCGAGGCAGTAGGTCTTTTGTCTTCAACAGAATGGCTCCCATCACCCCTACCTTTTCCAGCTACGAAATTGGGATAAATAAATCGACTTGTATTAGCGTAATTTCATGTGGTTCCTACACGCGTAATAACAATGACCTCCATTATGATTATGAGCAATTAGTTATGTATTTTTCCCCTGATTATTCACACAGTCAACCAAAAACTACACTGAATTAAAGAATAAACCCACTGGCAACAAGATGAATGAGTTGGGCAACTGTAACAGGGGTAAATAAATGCATCAACCAAGTTGAAACCGATCAGCTAGCGGACCTATTCATATTTAAGAATTCTATTTTTAGCCTGACGCTAACCCTGATCTTCGAGTACAGGAGGCTCTTTGTTCCTATTCGACAACCGCTTCGAGAGCCGCGCGGGAACCCGCCCAAACGGCACCAAATGATCGAAATTGCGACCACTATCAATTATTTGAGCAAACTAACTGGCTAAAAGTTTGCTCTAACACAAAACTACAATTCATTTAATTCAATTCGAACACTTATGTTTTAAGACACGCACTAAACTGCACAAAACCGACCACAATCGTGGAGGCAGCCCGAAACACGACCGCTCGCGTCCACCCCTCGGCGCGGAGTCTTGTACGAAAATGAAGCAAATGAATCAAAATTTTTTAGATATACCTTCCTTGTATAGGGTTATTTTCTGAAATTATGTTCCTCCAGACACCAGTCGCACCAGTGGCTTACAATGAGGTTACAACGGATTTATTTCAAGAGACAAAGGTACGCCATTGTGTTTTTGCTATATTTTTCCCGTTGTTTTTAAATCCCCATTCAATTTTGAATAAGACGCACTTTCACAGATCTTAGATTAAAGTCCTAGTTTCAGAGATATTCGATAAGCCAACAAAATAACTCTGACCGGTTAAAAACAATATTTTATATAAAATAGCAACAAAGAAACAAGAAGATTAATGAAGATGCTCAAAGTGCATTCCACTATTCTCAACACATTTTTAGCAACTGTAACGGTATTTTAGCCTAGGTTGTTCGCAACCCATTTCACTTTGGGCTCAAGAGTGCACAAATTCGCGCTTCCCTCACTCTCTCAGCATATTGTAGATGCGCGTGTTTGACTTTTGGGATAACAGGATTTCCGGTGGGACATCTTTGCGTCTGGCAGAAGCGAACGAATCGTTGCCATAGAATTTTCTCGCTAAAGTGTGTTTCACTTTGAGTTCATCTCGATTTTTTGAAGAAATCTAAAGTTATAACGTGATCTTTAGTAGATTGTTAGATTTACGTTATTGGCATTTTTGCCGCTTTGATCAACGTTTCGATTCTATTGTAATTTTGTCGGGTCGATCGGAGTTACCGATTGACAATTTGGGGAAGGCGAGATTTTGCCGAAGTTTTCTGCACTTTCAATGGTTGTATCTGCTGCGTGCGAGAAATAGTTATTCGAATTCAATCCAGCCGCCTGCAAGTGAAAACAGGTGCCGGACACGAGGCCGTTCTAGAACGTTCCATTCCAGATCAAACAGGGAAGTGCTAATTAATTTTAATTTTGATGATTTTGGAGTCGATGTAATTACTCCTTGTTTATGTGTGAGAATTTCTTTATATTACGGGGTAGATAAAACTGGGTTGTAATTGCATAGGGTGTTTTGAATTAGTTTATTGGCTTAATACAGTGTTATCTTAGCGTGTATAAGTATTAGCCTACATAATCACGGGAGTTTCACTTGATATGCAGAGTAAGTCAACCTGAGCGGTAATAGTGCGTTTTATTCGGGTTTAACGGCGATTTTGACTTCTGAGTTACGCTGTAGATCGTCGGAAGGCTTTTCACGTCTACGCTGTATGACGCGGATTTGAGGGCGCTTGTAAGGGTAAAGAAAAACGCAGTATTTTTACTTTAGCTCAAAGATATTAATTGTTAGTTGCTATATTAAGTTAATGCGTGCTGGTAATTGTGTACCGATACAGGAATCAAACACACAAGTAATTTAATGTTGTTAATTTTGGTTTATGCTGATATTAAATATCGTTGCTGCAAATCGGACTTATTATTTATTGTTTCCTATCATTATATTCTTTGAGCAACAAATTAAGTAAGTAATACACTTGGGGTCCGACTAACCAATCGACATCTGAGTTAATGGTAGTGTTTTATTTTTACAAGTCGGTGGCGCCCTTTCAGGTAATTAACGTAAAGTTAATTAGTGTATTTATTCAAGCAAAGCAGAGAACCGTCCATCTTCGATTGAGGTTCCGGGAGGCTATCATTAACCGTATTTTTACTTACTTAGTGTGGAGAAATTTCCCTTGGAAATTATTGCCAGGCGTCACACAACGTCGAACTAATGAATTTATGGCCTTTGCCAACCTTTCTTGGTTTTGCCTAAGTTTATTGCAGGTTTTTTCTATTCTTAAAATCAATACGACGCGGGTTGCAACGGGAGTGCTGTACATTTTTTCCTTAACATAACCCTAGACAAAGAAATCTAACGGTTTTAGATCTGGCGAATGCAGCGGCTAGGGTTCTGGTTCCAACACATATATTATGAAATCTTCTTTCCGGAAAACGATGTCGATATTCCTGGACTGCTGCATCAGAACTTCTATTGCAGAAACTATAAACAAAGTGAATGTCCGCATAGTCAGTATTGGAAAAATATCTTGGCATTTTTTCTTTTAATAATATTACATTTTCACCAACTAATATACCCGAACTGATTGACGGGTAAAAATGATATTCAAACAGAATTATTTTAGTATTTCCATGGAAAACTCAAAATAATTTTTGATCGATAGCGGCTTTGCATGCTTTTGAAAAAAGGTTAATATATCTGAAAATCGGTTTAGTAGCAGTTGCCAAATTTAATTTATTTAAATTAATATGCCCTATGATAATAAGGTTTCAAAATCAGTTTGTCAGATTGGTGCCTATAAACTTAATAAAAGAAAATGTTGAAAAATATTTTTTCTACAATCGATATCCAAAGTAGGCATTTGCGCTCGTATTTGACAACGCAAACGTCATCTTTTTCGATGAATGTCACTTTGTCGCTTATAAGCGACTAAATAAAAAAAACGCTCGCTCTCCCAATTATTAACTATAAATCAAATATGCATTGCTCAGAGTATCCAATGTCAACAAGTAAATGACATCTTCCATTTGAGTGAAAAATTTCCTAAATAATAATCGTATGTGAGCGTGAAGCAGCAAAAATGGAAGAAGAAAATGATTGTAGTGATTTTTCATGTACACCACCTGAAATTGCAAGCGCCGCTAAAGTCGCGACTTTAAACCTATTGCCAGAAAAGTCGCGGGGGAAGTATGAAAAGCAGTACGAACTCTTCATCACATGGTGTAATTCAAGGAAAGTTAGAAGGTACACTGAAAACGTAATGATGGCTTACTTTAGCGAAAAAGCTAAAACTATGAATTCTGCTACACTTTGGTCGGTGTACTCAATGCTACGATCTGTATTAACTGTAAGAAACAATATTGACATCAGCCAATATACGAAGTTAATCGCAT
>JABXWE010016444.1:0-23102 GCA_014611495.1 Limonius californicus | reverse complement strand
AAATCGATCATCTATGGCAGTGGTTGAGCGTTTTCTGTCCTGACCTCGTCTTCTCACATACAATCCAGTCTGCCTCCAACGTGTAACACTTCGATGGATCGTCGATTTCGATTTGCCAAACATTTGGGCAACCTCCCTGTAAGTTCGACCATTTTCGATCATTGCTATAGCCCTAGCGATATCAGTCGGTGCTAAATCACCCATTATGAACTGGTTTACAATCAAATTGACGATAGCAAACAAAAAAAAACAAATTTAAACGATTACTTATCAAAAAATACAAACTTTCATCTAGAGAAAATACGCTTTTCAAATGTAAGGCAACACTTAATACAGCACAACACAATTTACAGAGATGACAACATGTAATTACAACCTGCAAGTTTTGGCAAATGTTTCAACCAATGACAATTTGTAGTAGGAAGTTCGACGCTGTCTAGACCTAGTCAGTAAAAAAAGAAATTAATGAAAAAAATTCGAATTTATCTCCGTTCCTTTAAATTTGCCGGTGTATGTATATACAGTTCAAAGGTTACCCGCCGCCGGTTAAGGTTTTTTGAAGGTACCTTGGCCCATTGTCTTAGTGCTATATTTTGATTTTTGGCAGCGCTGCTTACTCGTAGATTGTGGCTATTCTATAATCTGTGATTTCAGTAAAGTTTTGTCTGATTGTTGACTGTCGGGCCGCATGCGGCCCACGGGCCGCGGTATGTCCACCGGTCGCCTAATCGAATAAACGGATTAGCTGTAACTTTTATTACAAATATTGAATAATTGAGTTTTCGTGAACTACTTTTATACTAACCCAAAATGAGTTAGTTACAAATCTAACCCGAGTTGGGAATACGTGTTTGTTCGTTTTCCTTTCTTTTTAGGCTATCAACACAAAATTGTTATCTTTTTTATGAACAACAATGTTGCCAGTTTTATGAATTACAAGACAGCTTAGAAAATTGACTACGATTCTGAAAATCGAATTCGATATCCAATTCTAGACAGGTAAACAGATTTTCTATTCTAGGAATCCAAATCCGATTCTTACGAAACGATTCCTTTTGGAATGTAGAATGGATACGTAAAACTGTTTACTGATTCTTAGAAATGCCGGTAGACGGGCACCGGTTGAAAAGGGCTGTAGATTCATATATTAAAGTCTTGGTTTTTAGTGCCGGTCTATATAGACATTACATGTGGGAATGAAAAAATGTAATATCAAATAATATTTCAAAATCTGAGTTATAGGTAAAATCATACATGTCGATTATAGTTTTATTGAAATTGATTTAAAATGACTTAAAATATTTAAGAAATTTATTCCAAATAACAAGAGCTAAAATAGAATTTTGATTATGAAAGTTGAAATTTGTTTTGAAATTGTTTGCGCTGAACCTAATTCGCGTATGAATGGAATATAAAAAGTCTATTCCAGGCTTTAGTCGGCCTGAAAACTCAATTTCAAATTTTAATTTGGATTGCATATATTAATTAAAAATCCAAACTAACATCAAAATTTCAAACCGAAAGCCAATAATGTGAAGCTATAATTTGCCCTTAATTAAACAATTTTACGTTTGGATTAAAATAGAAATTTCCGAATTCAGATTTAAAATCTGAAATCTGAATGTACAAAAAATTTAAATCTGGATTAGTACAATATAATTTTAAAAGCCATTCCCGAATGAATTGTGTGCATTAAAATGTAAATGTTAATACAAGCGCATCGCATAATTCAATTATCCTAGCTTAAAAGCTCCTGAAGCTCTTAAGGTTCTATTTAAAAAATCAGTCAAGTAAGTCGTAGCTCTTTTCCAGTTAAAAAGGGAAATGCATCTAAAGTTTCAGGTTATCTTGGTCTGTACAGCTCGTCGGATGCTAGTTGTAGCGTAAAGCGCAGGATAATTTTTCGAAAGCTTACATTTACAGGCGTAAATCCGGCAATTTACAGCCTCTTTTATAACTTCTGGTCCTCATCTCTCCTTTTCAACCACGACTAAAGGACTGCTCGGTTTTTTATGCATGAAAATATCTCGCTAGCATACACGGCACATAAATGTTTTAATACGCCAAATAAATTCCTCAGCTAAATCGATCGCCCCGTTTATGCTTTCCCATATTATGATGGGCAAAGGAAACGAAAAATAAACTGCATTGGGAAAGAGTAATAGTATTGGATCTTGAACCCCAAAAAGATTGCAACAATTATTGGATCCGGGATTATGTAAACACAGTCTATAAAGTTGGTTCTGTTCAATTAATAACGACATTTGAACAACGTATACTGAAAATATTAGTTTTTGATTAAAACCGTTTGACTACTGTAATCATAGTTTACTAAACTATACATAGTGTTTCCAACTTTCAGCATGCAAGGTGGGCTAGCCAAGTTGTCCTTAAAAAAGGTTGACCCAACCAAATACACATGTATAACAATAACTGAGATTATTGAATTCTTATAGTGCAGAAATTGATTATAATTGCTTTCTTTCAAGTTGATCTCTTACCCTAGTAAGAAACAGTTTTGCTAATATTAACTATATTATTAGGTTGACGCATAAGTTCGTAGCGATTTGTTTTCTGTGGTAATAGTGCTTTGTAACACGCTTGTTGGAGAGTAGCCTGTTATAGTCATTATTACTGTAATATCTGGTGTTGTGCTAGTGAATACGTCTTGAGTTTGTCCATTTGAAAGTTAGTTTTATTTGAGGCCGAAGGAAATCCAGAGTCAGCATTTGCTACATATTCTTTTATTTGAGTTTTACCGAGTAACAAAGGGATCGGTAGTCGCTAGAAGCATTTCTGATGCATTTGGGGAAACGTTTTACAAGGAAGTAGTTTTCTCATTTCAATGAGGACAATTTTTACATAAATAATTTTCCACGTTTAGGAGACTGTCTAACTTGGATGAAGACCGTTTGAACCCTTCAATTCACGATTATTCACGTAAATAAACTCGAGAATTAGCCGGTATGATGAATTATGACAAATCAACCATCCCACAACATTTGCATAGGTAGGGTACATTTCCAGCGAAAACATAAAAACTCAGCGCGTTGCCATTTGTGTTTCTTTGGTTACTCGTCATCCTCAACAGCATCTACTGATTTTGTCCCACACTGTTGCTGGCGACAAAAGATTGTACTTACATCAAGAAATGAAAGGAATGGTTGAGCCCTGAGAAAAAAGCAACTCCTTTCAAAATCTGGTTCCCATCCAAGGATATAATGTTGTTCATACGGTAGGACAAAAAAGGCGTTGCGTCTACTAGGAAAGTTTTTGTCGTACATTCATCTTCCAACCACCCAGCTAAGACACTCTGTAGGAAATCTAACTAACGTTACCCATTTAAATTTATATGGAAGAAATGCAGTCCTATAATATCGTATAACATTAAAAAAAAACTTTACCACTTTTTTTGAGATTTTGCCTCACTAAACGATAAACAATTTTATAAAGACAGTTGATTCGCTGAAGATTTTTTTTGTGCACCCATGTAAAGTTATGGGGATAAGATACATTGGCCTTCAGAATTCTACTAATACCCAGATTTGTCGTTACATCTCTTCACTGCCTGTTGCTCAACCTGTATCTTCTGGAATTAACACATTTACCTTCGCTTCTTCCAAAGCGTAAATATTTTTTTAAGGGTGGTCTTTCAGTTTTATAGCGCCTGATATGCAGGGTGTGTTTTTTTATTAATTAACAGAAAAGCTATACGTGGCGATGTTCTTCGTAATCGTCAAAAATTTTAATACAAAAATGTTGTACCATGCTTCCTGTGTTCTCAGGGACCACTTAAAAGAAACATACAATTTAGCAACACTGCACCCAAACATGTGTTGATACTCTCCACGGTATTTAACTACTTATAATAATAACCTACTCATAGTAATTGTTCAAATTGTAAACCGTCTACCTGTAAATATGCTTCCAATCTTTGTTAAATTGTTTGCATTGCTCGCTACAATATTTCTGGTTTAATTTTCAATACTGCCGCGTTAATTCCGTTTGTAACTTCGTTAGCGTTTGGTGGAGCCATATAAAACAATCTAGAGGATTGAGGTTGGGTGATCTCGCAGGCTATAAAATGGGACCGTTGCGACCAATCCATCTGTTTGGGAAGTGTGCCTCCACCCACGGAATCTCATGAATAACTTGTTCCAAAACATTAAGGTATTCATCGGTATTAAGACGATTTGGTAGGTAAATTGGTCCAATAGCGCTGTAATTTATTATGGTTAGCTATACCTTAACGGAAAACTTTCTTTGGTGACCATATTCACGAAATTCGTGTGAGTTTTCCTCAGCTTAATAGTGAATATTATGCATATTAAACACGCCATCTCTGGTAAACATGCACTCATCGCTACAAAGAATATGCCTTAAGAAGTCACCATTGTCACCAATTCTGATTAAAATCGTGCTGCAAAAATTCAATCTGGATATATTATCATTTTCATAGAGAGACTGAAATTTGAATACATGATATGGATAGAGAAGGTTTTCTAGTTAAACCAAATGTACGATCATGTTATTACAGATATTTAATGTTGTAGCTAATTGCTGGGTACTCACAGAGGGATCTTCGAGTGTTGCGTCTAAAATTTGCTCTACCCTTGTACTGTGAGCCTCTGTCTTGGTCGACCAGTGTTGCCATCTCTTTCGACAAACGAACCAGTTTCACGTACATGTTGGTCCAGCCTTCGAAATACATTTACTCTAGGATACCTCCGGTTTGGGAAACGTGCTCAGTAGTCTTATTCTGCCATGTTAGTCTTTCCATTTCTGAAACCGTATACCATGTACATATTGGCTGTCACAAAGTTTTCGGGGAGCAACCGTTCTAGCTTTTGGCAATCAAACGTTGGGTCGTTTTAGTTCCAGAAAGAGGTGTTTGCAGCAGTATGATTACACTCCGGAGGAGCCGCTTAGAGAAAGGGAACCCGGTATAAATACAGAATCCTAGCACAGATTTATTAACATGGAGTCCGGCTCCATCCGAGAAGCGAAGCCGAAGAAACTGAAGAGTCCAGCTCCGCCAGAGCAAGAAGCCCCGAAACTTGAAGTGCAGCTCTGCCGGAGAAGGAAGTCGCTGAAATTTGGAGTTCAGCTCCATCTAAGTCAGCCCAAAACTTGAAATACCAGTCTCACAGAGAAGGAAGAAAGCCGAAGTTGAACCGTCGAAATATTCTCAGTCAGTGAGAATTTCCAGCCAGTTAGAGAAATCGGTAGAATTAGCGGTTTACAGTGTAGCTTTCGTTCATTTTGTGTTGAGGTTAACTTAGTTGATATCAAGCAGGTTCTGTCAGTATCAATTGTGTGAACATACCAGTCAAATAAGAGGTTGAAGGTCCTATACCCCGGGCAGGCCAGGTTAATCGGACCCTTCCTTTCCATATTTTATCCGTTATTGAAGTTCCAGAACTAATTTGAAGGTAGGTTCTAATTGGTCAGACCAGATTGTACGTATTTTCAAAATTTGACGTAAATATAATTCCAAGTACTCACCGTGCTGTAATATATCATTAAAAATATTCCACGAAGCACTAATTTCATTTACTGTCGAGATTCCGAAGCCAAGCACGCTTTCCGGACTGAAACCGGCTAGACCGCAGCGAACCGCTGATCACCGGGTTCCGTTCATTGGACCAACGAAGGCAAGGAAAATTTAAACAATTGTACAGGTAAATTAAATTAATCCGTACACTTATCACATTACAATTAAGTTTGTGTGAAAATACTGAAAACGATTCCGATTAGTTTCGTGGGTGAATTTCGTTTAACGCAGCTACCACTAATTGTAGGTGGCAACCATTTATGTTTGTTTGTACGAATTCACAGATTCTAGATGCCGCACGCCGCAGGCAGCTTACCGAGTCCAACCGGCGGAGTGCCATCCAGCCGACATATCTGGTCCTGTACCAGGGGCGTATGACCATGATGTTGCAGACCATATTACCTTGTCCAAATATTATTACTTTCATCAAAGTCAAATACATTTTAATTTATTGTAACATTTAAAAATAATAAAACCATTCCCGTTTCACAGCATATGTTATCATGAATCTCTGGCTGTGAGTCAAACCCGGCACCCGTTCTCGCGAGGACAGATCGTTACACGACATACTCATTTAATGTAAAGTAAACGAAATAAGATAACAAAAAAAAAACCCAGAAACACCAAAATTTGAAAATACAAATTGGGGGACTACTTATTGTTTCTGAGCATGTATTTTCTGTAACAGTAAGTTAATAAAGAAATGTTAGAAACAAAAATTTGAGACAAAAGACCACATCTGCGGAAAAATATTATTCACAATTTTATTTTTTTGAATGTAATTTTGAAAAAATTTAGGTTTGATTTTGAAAGTCCGGAGGTTCAAACTCTGGGAACTGCGTGCAAACGCAAGACACCTTGGTATGACATTTTAGTATTACGATTTTCGAATTAGTATTTTACGAAGAACATCGCCATGTGTAGCTCTTTCGTTAATTTCTACACACCCTCTATACACTGCGAGCTAAAGTTGCGTTTTCTTGGCGTACACCAAATTAAGCAACAAATATATTTCCTCTTAATCTGAAAACATCTTTTTTGAAATTTATGTGATTTGACAGCTCGACAGTATTGTTATAAGTAGCAAACCCATTAAATTAGCAAAATTATTTTAATTTCCATGCCGTGTACATGTTGGGTTGTCACCTGCTTAAAAGTGGCAGCTTCACTGGCCCATATAAATGTTTTCGCCTTTTAATGGTTAAAATGTTTATAAAAACGTATACGATTTTTTTTTAGTGTTTTAAATAGGTAAGTATAATCAATGAATTTCGAAATTTAGGCGTACCTAGTAGTAGTAGTAGTAGTGGTAGTGGTAATGGTAGTAGTTGGAGTGGTAGTGGTAGTAGTCGTAGTGGTAGTGGTAGTGGTAGTAGTAGTGGTAGTGGTAGTGGTAGATAAATTGAGCTTTGTTCTAAGGCATACGTATCTAAATAATTACATGTTAACGTTTCGAAGTACGTCTCACTAAAATATTTATATACAAACGTTTTATGATACGTATCAGTGATACCCTTAGTGATTTTGGCACAGTTTTTTAACTCTTTAAATATTTTTTCAGTACTTTAGTAAAGCATCAGAAATACTCTTTTGCCCCCAGGTAAACTGGTTTATTGTTACTTTTTTCTAATTTTCTTAATACACTAATACATGACACAGACCTGGTCGATTGTTCTTATATTTTGGTGTGCCCCCGATACAGTAAATCTACTTCATGTGTTTGTATACGAATTTAATTATTTAATTTTTTTATATTACGATATAATTAGATTGCAGTATTTTTAAGTTTTAACAGTTCCGTAAAAACTTTGTCACATTGACTGGTGAGAAAAGAAGAACACGAGAATGCCGTACGAAAGAACGAGAAGACTTCATCACTGGCACAACACGTAAGCACAACATCTCATAAAATTGCTTTCGAAAACACCAAAGTACTGGCCAACATAGGACACCTGTAATCAAGAATAATAAGGGAAGCAATAGAAATCGAGAAACACCCAAGAAATCTAAATTCTCGTGATGACACCCAAAGACTACCACCTGCTTGGAAACCGGTTCTCGCCAAAAAACAAATACACTACAGCAACCAGCAAGAAAATACAAATCCACCTCAACAAAATCAGAACATTCCAGCCATAGCCGGTCCCGTCACACGCAACCGAGCGCGAAATCAACAAAGCGCAACCACACGGAACGGCCAAGAAGTATATATAGCTCCAGCAGAAACGAACGTCAACAGTCGTATTACAAGAAGCATCAGCAGAAAGTTATCCGACAAGACCTGAAGATGGCAAATGTGACTTTGCCGAAACGTCGTCAAGACAACCAGCACGGTCCGTCCCAGGACCAAGAAGTTGCTACGCGGAAGAATTCCTGGAAACCAACCACAGCATACAACACCCGCGGAATCCTCAAAACCAACATATACATATATATATATATATATATATATATATATATATAATGGAAAACTGCATCACAGGATCATGAACTGTATGTACTCTAAAATGTAAATTGTTTGTAGCCAGCGTTACTCGTACATCTACTATATATCTTAAAACCTTTTCAATAATTTCTTGGATTTTGCGGTATTACCATCGTATAGCACTCGTTGAATGACTTTGCAATCGCCAGTTAGCCTAATCAAACATTGTTGACATATTTTACTGTTCGGGCAGTTCGATAAGAAAGGCGGGCGTGCTCTACATCCGATGAAGCATTAGGTAGTAAAATGTATTGATTTATATTTTTGCCCATTTCGAATAGAGGCATTGTGTTAGCACTAATGATGACCTCATGTGCAGAACGTATGAAATGAACGCGTTTCGGTCTTTTATTAGCGCGGTATTTGAAATAGCGAAAACTGAAGAAAGGAGGAAGGAATATTGATTTAATATATAGATAGATAGCTTATCATTTGCATAATTTAAAGAATTTTCATTGAGGTATCACTCGGTAACGTTGTACTTTATTGTTAATTTGCTTAACAGCCTATAAAGATTGAAATTGTTCACGATACACTTTCTTGAACTTAATATTAAGAAGGCGTGCTTCCGCTTTGGGAGATTTGTTTCCTAATAATCGCACAGTAAAGGCCGGAATGTGTTATTGATATTTTTCTTGCTTGAAACCTTATCCCTTCGGATTTTCTGACAATATACGTCGTACAGAACCTTGTCTTCTTCATTTTCATTCATTTTCAGAGATTTAAAGATTCTGATATTTAAGAAAAAAATACCGAAAAAATATATAAAGTAAATGCATTGCATACAGGGTGGATCACCAAAAACGAATCGGACGCGTTTTGTAACCCTGAACATCAGTTATTCGAAAACGCCTGAACACGGCAAACTAATTTGCTAGGGAAACATGTAATACTGCTATTTCCGTTTACCTATCTTCAGCCTAAAATTGGGGTGACTTTCACCCTAAAAATTGTAATGGCAAGAGATATCAAAAAGCACACCATTAAAAAGCTCTTTGCTTGTAAATAATAAAGATTCTGTTCAAAATGTCGTGGCAGATTCTTAAGCATTTGTGGAGTGATTAGACGACTTTCGTTGATTATAAGTTGTTGTATATATTGTAATGAATCGGGTTAGGTTACATAAATTTTACTTCGGAAATTATTCCATAAAACTTCATCTAGCGGAGATAAATCTGGCGACCTTGTGGGCTATTCCATAACGCTTCTTCTTCTTCTAATTGAATAACCCGGAAACCTTCGATCAAAATACTGTTGAACAATTAGTGCATAATGTGTAGGAGCTCCGTCCTGTTTAAATAGTAAATGATCTGTCTAGTCAATGTACCAGGTAAGAAAGAAAAAGCAACGACGCAATCACTAAGAATGCCGGCCAAACATTTAATTTGGAGTGTCGAGTATTTGTGAAATATCCTCAGATTAGAATCTGATCTGTACCGACAATTATGGTGATTGACTGTAGCATGTGCATTAGTCGAAAAAACAGACGGCATAAAGAAAATTTAGATTATTTATCGCCCGTTCACTTATAGACCCATAAAATTGCATAAAGTGGATAACGTCGTCTTCATGGAGTTCTTGCAGAAATGAAACTTGTAAAGGTAAATATGGTACTTTAAAATTCGTTGAATACTGATTCGATGAATACCCGATACAATAGCCATTTGCCTTGTACTTAATGTAGGATCGACAACAACGTGGTCCAGAACTGCGACTTCCACCCCTTCATTTAGCGGATATTTAGCATTTTACTTTTTACATGCAACAAACCCGACCTCATAAAATATTCTCACTAACTCCAAGTTGGGACCAATTCTTTACCTGATATACACTTGTGACATACCAAGAACTGAATACACAGTACTAGCAACATTTGCTGATAATACAGATATCGTTGCAGTTGGTGACAGCAGTGAGGAAACAGCTAGGAAGCTACAAAACGCATGTGACAATATAAACGCCTGGACCAGATGGTAGAAAATTCGAATGAACGAAGGTGCATATTGACTTCACCAACAAAAAACACGAACTACAGCTAAAACCAAACGATAATAATAATATCCCCTATGGCAATACAGCCAAATACATGGAAATTAACCTTGAGGCAAAATTCAAATGGAAGGAGTATATAAGGAAAAAGCAAAATCAACTCAACATTAAATACAAAAAGTTGTATTGGCTAATTGATAGAAGATCGCAATTGCCAATATACAACAAGGTAT
Organism: Limonius californicus; assembly: GCA_014611495.1. Taxonomy (NCBI): domain Eukaryota; kingdom Metazoa; phylum Arthropoda; class Insecta; order Coleoptera; family Elateridae; genus Limonius; species Limonius californicus. Next base: position 12,841 of record JABXWE010016444.1, on the reverse strand, counting down.
TTCTGTATAAGTAAATCTCAAAGCTTGTCTGGACCTACGGGATTCTGTTATGAGGATGCGCAAAATAGACCAACATGAAATAATCCAAAAATTTCAAAATAAGGTTTTAAGAAATACCTAAGATGCTCCATGGTATGTACGGACTGACAGCATACATAGAGATCTGAGGATTCCGACAGTACAGGAAGACATATAGGAATTTGCAGCAAGACATGCGGAGAGACTTCGTGCTCAGTGAAATATTGCAGCTTCTTGAAATGTACCATAGAAACAAACCATAGTGGTATTTGCGTTAAACATGTGAAAGATACATAAAACGAACTACGGGAGTATGAACTATCAATTCAGCTTAGAATCCCACTGAAACTAATGAGCAGTGAATATTCTCCATATAATAGTATATGTTATAAGCTTCGCAGTCTTCCATAATAAGAAAGGGACGGCATCCCTTTAGATAACATACAGAAACTTATCAGAAGCACGAATCGACGTATTAGAGATGTGAGACCAGCGCGAGGTAACAATACTAGATATTGAGTTAACTCCTACTATGTTAAATTTTTTGTTTGTGTAATTTTCGTGTCAAACTTCTTTAAGGTTTAAATTGATTATAATATTACAGTTATAGTTGTTCCACAGTTAATATTGGGCTACAGGATTAAATAGAACAGGACAACAAAAAATATTGCAAAACCTAGACCAGTTTTAAACAGGTAGACGAACATATTTGCATCTTTGTTTTACTTAGGAAACTTCTTCTGCTGTTTCAGTAATTCGTGGATAGGCTAAATACTTGAAACGTATTTGAAATTCGCATATAAGTAATGTAACAAAAAGAGAGAGACAGTTTTACTGTTGTCCTATTCTATTTAATCCTGTAGCCCGCTAATAACTGTGTAACCACTACATGATTCTTAATCCCAATATTATTGAACCCGTGTATAAAATAAGTAATACACTAGCGTTATTTGAAAGATTCTCGAAATGAGAAAGAAAAAGAGGTTTGAAATTAATGTTCTATTTTTTAGTGTACACTTTCTTAACAGCAATGTACTTTATCAGTGATGATCGAAAGCCACCATAAAGCTCCGATTCTTCGAAGGTTGCAGAATGTTCTTCAACTGCTGCTTTATTATCGTCTTCCCACAAGGATATTTTTCAAATCTGTATTAATTCAAGTTACATGAAAGTTAATAAGATTGAGGCGGCAGCAAATCATCCTTCAGTTCGTTCAGTTGTGCAATGGAAACGACACTTGTGTTGAAATGAAACTTACGTGAATATTTAGTCCACTTGGTCGAAAAGGTTAATTAATTATTACTGGACTTTTCTGTTATTATTGTTTAACTTGGCAGGTAATCTATCAGCGATCTTTTACCTTCATATAGAAGCAATATCATTACCTTAGTAGCAGAATAAAGGAGCATCGCGATTATTCTATTGATTTCTGTTTAGTTTGGTTTAAACTTACAGTGGTATCTGTAGTTACAAGTAGACGCTAAATTTGAGTTGTATGATTCTTAAAACGACACAAATGCTCATGAAAAATTTTCATTCATGTTTGATATAATTTTAGCAAACGCAGTACCCTTCTTGCAGTTTGCTTTCTAACTTAATTCTTCAGTTACGATTAAAATGCACGTGTATTCAGAATGCCCACAGCTTCAGCAACTTTCGAAATTGTAATAGGCCACCCCTAAAACCAAACTGCGTATTTTTAAGAAGGTGTTTGGTGGAAAAATTTTTGGACCTCAACCTTTGTTATGTTCGTTTGATTTTGCCGCTACTTAGGAATTAAAGTTTTATTTTATTGCCACTCTTAAGTCGATGATTATTTTCTTATTTTCAAAGCCTAATTTATGGGAGGTCGCTTTTGCGAAGCTTCCGATAGGGGAAGGCTTGTCGTGCATGTTTAGTCTCTAGCGCCGACGGAAAACTGTTCTTAAAATCCTTTTGTCTGCAGAATGGCACTGGAAACTTTACGCTTTCCGGAAGTTCCACGTGCAAGATTTTGTTTTACAATTCTTGCATCATATTTTGTCATATGGTGAAATCTTCCAGCTGTAGGAGCTTCGCGTTGCGATTTCTCGTCAGTCGATTTAACATCTTGGTTCGACCCGGTTGGTTACCTGTTAAAACCTCGGCGCCGACAACAAAACAAGGCAAAACTCATCACAAGCTTCTGAGGGTGAACGCACGAGGTTTTTGGAGTTTTATGGCAGCCCCTCTTCTAAATTAAAATATCGTATCGGTTTCTTGCCCAGGGCAGAAGAATTCTCGATTTGTGTCGGATTAAAAATATTAGCAAAGTGTAAGCTTTTTGTAATGACAATTCAGTGAAATTGTTTTCTCGACTTGTGTCGAATTAAAGCCTTCAATTCCGTAACTGTCGCCACTAATCCGTTGCAAATGATATTCCCTTGCGACGGAGGAGAGTTTGGCTCCTGAAGTTCCCTTTTTTTTTTCTTCTAAGAAAGTCTTGTCCCGTAACGTTGTTACCATCGTGATCCAGCCTTCAGGGGCGTGCCTGCAATTTTTGTTTGCTTCTCAAAGAGTCAGGAACACCCCAAACAGTGCCTCTCGCTACTCCCTGCCGAAGAAGAGTAAGGTAAAAATTGTTAATCGTGCTGTTGTGAAAAATTGTTCCGAGATTCATTTTATTAGTTTAAAACGCTGAACCCTTCTTCTTGGTGTAATTCAAAGTGACCTTCAGCCGCCAATTACCATATTTGTTAATCGTAAACTGTAATCGTAAATTGAAATTTTTGTAAACTCGAACGTCTGCGTAAATCTGTGGTTTAGTAAAGTAAATATCGCAATCCACTGGCGGCGAGCTCTTTGGTTCAAACGTCCCAAACTTCCCTATTGTTCAACTACAGTTAGTACCATTTTGATTATATTTTTTTGTATTATGTGCCACCAATCTCAAACAATAGAGCTATATTTGTCTTACAATTTCACCATATCTTTTATTTCTATGTATTTTTATTGTATTGTGCACGAACTTATAAGCTTTATATACAGGAGGAGGCACAATAAAGGTGAGTCCGATTCCCGTAAGCTGCTGGCCTCTCGGCCTTCCACAAGAACCTACAATCACCTGTGATTTGGAAGGTGGCGCCCACTAGTTTTGATCTCCTCTATACACAACTACGTTCGATTTCCATCCCTTAAGTGTTTATCGTGAACCACCCCTACTCCTCTGAACTAAACTGGAAGCACTTCCATCTTTCCTGTTGCGGGTCGACGGAAAAGCTCGTTTGGCCCGTAACACCGTGAGAGTAGTCTTCCAAGCTTTAACTTAAGTAGTGAACGTAGAAACGGTCAAAAACGCAGCGCCGTCTAATGTATTTTTTATATCAATATGAATCTCCGTTCCTGACAGACGAATTTAATTGTTTTTTTCTTATTCTTTCATGAAATTTTATTTAACAGTTCGAAATTCCAGGCGAAATGTTTCATAAATATTTTGAGAACATTATGTGATTGACAGCCTATCAAATTAAAAATATCAAAATAAAGTTAGGAATTATAGTTGTAAGTATATTAGACGCGTATAATTTAAGTAGCCTTATAAATATTTCATACAAATAAGCACTTTAAGTGTAGAGAATGAACCGCATTAGATTCTGAAATATTTGCACAAACATGAGGTAGTAGGCGGCGGATCTTGTTGTCTGTGTAACAAACTATGCTAATATCCGGTTTGATGTTAATCCAAGCGAACTTGGAGACCCTCCACGTGCTTCACGATGTTGATAATCTCGGGTCACATACGTATGTGAATGTTGGTTATTCGATTATACCAGATAAACCTCAGGCATCCTGGATTATTAACTTAGTGTCCTTTCAAGGAAATTGTGACACGACCGGTATTTATAACGACACAGAAATGGCGGGGCTGCTAATAACGAGATCCAGGAACCCTTTTAAAACAACCCGAAATATTTAGGGTCCCCCCATTCGCAAAAATGACCAGGGAAACTTTCTACTAGTGTAATTACAACTTTGGAATTTATTCTAAAATACATTTTGTGATTGTCGTTACATGTGAAGGGATCCTGTTAAGCTGCAATAAATTGACTGAATAGTTTTAGAAGACAACGAGTTGACACTTTATGTTTCCTTTCCTCATAAACGATTTCGCACAGCTTCCAACAGCCACAAAAATGACTAAGCTGCGAACTTCGCGAGTTTAAGACATAAAAACTTTTAGTTAAAGCTCCACGAACGGTGTTGGAATTCTGAAGATAGTTGTAGTGTCTTCTTGAGTCCCTGGAAAAGTCATAACAGCAAAGATTCTTTTTGTTCAAGAACTTTTCTGTCCCGTATTTCTTTCTGAGATGATAAAGCGATTATGGGCTTGTCTTACAACGTGCCTTGGTAATTGAAAACGGCGAACTTAACGTAAGTAAACTATTCTTTTTTATTAAATCTGGTGGATGTGGAGTTGTCAACCTCCAAGGAACAAATTGTCGCAGTTTAGAGACAAACTTACTTTATTTGAAAAGAATTTATCGTACATTAGAAACGGCAAAGCGAATTAATAAATTTTACTGTAGTTATTAACACAGCAATACAACAGTGATATATTATAATTATTACACTTATGGTTCAGAGTTTTTAGTTGGAAACTAATAGTAAACTTTCGTAATGAAACTCTTCAACCTAAAATCATCTCTTTTACATCAGAAGTTTTAAAAGAACTAGATTTTAGTATAATTAACTCCAGTAGATATTGATTCACAGTATGATCCATATTCATATTTACTATTTAAATGAGGATACGAATCCTTTGTAAATTCTGTAAAGTTTAATAGGCGATTGAAAGTGTGATGGAATTATATAATATTCCTATTTAAAATCTAGACGAATACAATCTTATGTAAGCTCTATAAATTATGTAAAGTGATTTAAAGTATATTTAAATTCATATTCATATTTAAAATTAGAAAAAAAAAACGAATGCAAATAGAATTCTGTGTAAACTCTGTAAACTGTATAAAGCGATACAACGTGTGATAAAACTAATATGAATGTATATTCTTTGTAAACTCTGTAAAATTATGGAAGCGATTTCAAGTAGGTTATATTCAAATTCACATTTAAAATTTACAAGCGAATACTAATCTTTGTAAACTCTGTAAAATTTCCAAAAGTGATTCAAAGTAAGTTAAAATTAATATTCATATTTAAAATCGAAAAAACGAATGCAAATTCTTTGTAAACTCCGATAAAATTTATAAAGATATTTCAGGTAGGCTAAGATTCATATTCATATTTAAGTCTAAACACAAATACAAATACTTTGTAAATTCCGTATAATTTATAAAGCGATTCAAAGTATGAGCAAACTAATATTCATACTTAAAATGTGAATACCAACATATATTCTTTGTAAACTCTGTGAAATGTATATAAAGCTATTCCACGCAGGATAAGAAGTACAAATCCTTTGTAACCTCTGTAAAATTTACAAACCGATTCAAAGTATGTTCACATTAATATTCATATTTAAAATCGAAAAAACGAGTGCAAATTCTTTGTAAACTCCGATAAAATTTATAAAGCTGTTTCAGCTAGACTAAGATTCATATTCATATTTAAGTTTAAACACAAATACAAATCCTTTGTAAACTGTGTATAATTTATAAAGCGATTCAAAATATGAGCGAACTAATATTAACATTTAAAATTTGAATACCGACATATATTCTTTGTAAACTCTGTGAAATGTATAAAGCTATTCCAAGCAGGATAAGAAGTACAAATCCTTTGTAACCTCTGTAAAATTTACAAACCGATTCAAAGTATGTTCACATTAATATTCATATTTAAAATCGAAAAAACGAGTGCAAATTCTTTGTAAACTCCGATAAAATTTATAAAGCTATTTCAGCTAGACTAAGATTCATATTCATATTTAAGTTTAAACACAAATACAAATCCTTTGTAAACTGTGTATAATTTATAAAGCGATTCAAAATATGAGCGAACTAATATTAACATTTAAAATTTGAATACCGACATATATTCTTTGTAAACTCTGTGAAATGTATAAAGCTATTCCAAGCAGGATAAGAAGTACAAATCCTTTGTAACCTCTGTAAAATTTACAAACCGATTCAAAGTATGTTCACATTAATATTCATATTTAAAATCGAAAAAACGAGTGCAAATTCTTTGTAAACTCCGATAAAATTTATAAAGCTATTTCAGCTAGACTAAGATTCATATTCATATTTAAGTTTAAACACAAATACAAATCCTTTGTAAACTGTGTATAATTTATAAAGCGATTCAAAATATGAGCGAACTAATATTAACATTTAAAATTTGAATACCGACATATATTCTTTGTAAACTCTGTGAAATGTATAAAGCTATTCCAAGCAGGATAAGAAGTACAAATCCTTTGTAACCTCTGTAAAATTTACAAACCGATTCAAAGTATGTTCACATTAATATTCATATTTAAAATCGAAAAAACGAGTGCAAATTCTTTGTAAACTCCGATAAAATTTATAAAGCTATTTCAGCTAGACTAAGATTCATATTCATATTTAAGTTTAAACACAAATACAAATCCTTTGTAAACTGTGTATAATTTATAAAGCGATTCAAAATATGAGCGAACTAATATTAACATTTAAAATTTGAATACCGACATATATTCTTTGTAAACTCTGTGAAATGTATAAAGCTATTCCAAGCAGGATAAGAAGTACAAATCCTTTGTAACCTCTGTAAAATTTACAAACCGATTCAAAGTATGTTCACATTAATATTCATATTTAAAATCGAAAAAACGAGTGCAAATTCTTTGTAAACTCCGATAAAATTTATAAAGCTATTTCAGCTAGACTAAGATTCATATTCATATTTAAGTTTAAACACAAATACAAATCCTTTGAAAACTGTGTATAATTTATAAAGCGATTCAAAATATGAGCGAACTAATATTAACATTTAAAATTTGAATACCGACATATATTCTTTGTAAACTCTTTTTTTTTTTTCATTTTATTTGAGACGAAGCGCATCAACAGCTTAGGTTATTAGCGCTTACTTATACCTATATTCTATTACATTCTATGCAATTATACGTTTTTACAAAAAGTTTCCATTACATTTGTTTATATTGGTATTTTGATTGCTTCTATAAAATTTAATATTTTATGTACGGATTCTTTTTGATTGCTGAGAGCTTCTTTGATATTGTTGGGAATATGAAGAATATCCCTCTGGACAGAGAACTTGATGCAGTTGATGATGATGTGTTCAACCGTTAGGGGTGTATCGCATACATCACAGTTTGGAATATTTGCTCTTTCAAATATATAGTCATGGGTGGCTCTAATATGGCCAATTCTAAGGCGATTTATAGCTGTTTCTTCCTTACGGGTTAGACTGATGTTATGGTTCCACTTGCTAGTTTCGCTTTTAACACTGCGGAGTTTATTTGAATGTATTGAATTCCAATCGTCATTCCATTTTTCTTGAAGGCTACGTTTTATGAATATTTTTAAATCTTCTGTAGTACAATGGTTGTCAGTTTCATTAAATGTGGTGGCCTGTTTTGCTAGTTGATCCACTTGGTCGTTTTCACGGATGTTTGTATGTGACGGAATCCATATTACTACTACTTCGATGTTTTTTAGTTTTAATTGAGTAAAAAGTGTGTGGATTTCGTTCACGTGTGGATTGTCATTGTATATATTTTGAATCCCTTGAATTGCACTGAGAGAGTCGGTTAATAATAAGTAGTTATTTGTAGAACCATTATTAACGTATGAAAGTGCTTTTTTAATAGCGTAAAGTTCTGCTGTGTATATTGAGCACATGTTGTTAAGTTTATACGATTCACTATAGTTTTGAATTTTAAATGCACTTCCCACTTTGTCACTTATTTTAGACCCGTCTGTATATATTTGTAGATGATTTGGATAATTCAGTAGTATTTCCTTTAGCAAATGTTTAAAGTAAATTGGGGATGTATCAGATTTGTGTAATTGTGAGAGGGATAAATTTATTTCTGGCAATGATATTGTCCACGGGGCAGTTTTTCTATTACATAGATTGATTGCTGGTATTATTATGTTTAGGTTTTGCATAATATTTTTTGTTCTTATAGGAATGGGAGGATTAACTGTTGGTTTTGATTTAAATTTATTTTCAAATAGCGGATTAAGAATTATTGAGTGATTGATGTGGCACGGATTAGATATTGGAGAGACGGCGTACAGCATTAGTTGTTGGTCGCGTCGCAGATGAGGTGGCAGTTCTCCTGATATACAATATATGCTTAATAAAGGACTTGTTCTATGTACTCCAGTAACTAATCTGAGTCCAGTGTTGTAGATAGAGTCTAGTTGTTTGAGTGTATTTGAATTAATTGAGGCACATATAAGATTAGAGTATTCAATTTTGCTTCGAAGTAAAGCTTTAAAAAGAACCATTAGCGAATCTTGGTTTGCTCCCCATGTAGAGTGTGATACAACTTTTATTACATCTACCGCTCTTTTGCAACTGCTTATTAGTTTATTTAAATGTGGGCGCCATGTTAATTTGCTGTCGAATGTAACTCCTAGGTACACTATGTTGTTAACATATTGAAGAGGCTTGTTATTGAGCAGTATAGTTGGATTTTTCGGATGTCGTTTTTTGGTGAAATTAATGCATTTGGTCTTTTCTGGAGAAAATTTGAAGCCAGTTATTTCGCTCCATTTATTGAATTTGTTCAATGTCTGCTGTAGTTGTGCTTGCATTTGTTTAGAATTTCTTCCTGTTGTGTAGATTATGAGGTCGTCGGCATATAACAGTGGTTTAATGAAAGATGAAGTTTGTGCTATTATATTATTTATTGCAATTAGGAACAAATTTACGCTAAGGACAGAGCCTTGGGGAATACCGGTATTTTGTGTATAATTGTCCGAGTATGTACTTCCTAATCTTACTCTAAAATTCCTATTTCTAAGAAAATTTTTTATAAAATTGAGCATTCTTCCTTCTATACCCCACTCAATTAATGTTTTTATTATTATCGGTCGGGAAACAGTGTCGTATGCCTTTTGAATATCTAGAAATATTGCTATTAATTGATCTTCATTTATAAAAGCATTTTTAATTTCTGATTCCATTTTTACGATGTTGTCCATTGTACAGCGGCCTTTTCTAAAACCGCTTTGTTGTTTGTTTAACAGGTGGCGATTTTCCAAGTGATACGTGAGTCGCTGACTTATCATTTTTTCCAGAATCTTACACATTGTACATGTTAGAGCTATTGGACGATAACTACGTGGATCAGTTTTATCTTTTTCAGGTTTTAGTATGGGTATTACAGTGGCGTTACTCCATTCTTTTGGAAATACTCCTGTAGTCCAAATGTGATTGTACAGTTGTAATAGTGTTTCTTTGAATGAATCTGGGAGATGTTTTAACATTTCATAATGTATGTTGTCCGGGCCAGCTGAAGAATTTTTTGAATTGTCTATGGCTGATTGTAATTCTAATGTTGTAAAGGGTTGATTGTATAATTCATGATCTGAGGTAGGGTCTATTATTTGAAACACTTCGGTATTTGTTTGCACATTGTCTTTTATGTTGTAATCACAAGTGCCTTTAAAGTGTAACGCTAACATGTTAACTATCTCTGTTTGGCATGTGATTATTTCATTCTGCTGTGATTTTAGTGCCGTAATTCCGAAAGTGGATGTTCTTCCTTTTAGACTTTTTATTTTTTTCCATACTTCTTTTGTTGAGGTGTGAATATTTATTGTACCTATATAATTTTCCCACGATTCTTTCTTACTTTTTTTAACAATTCTTCTGGCTATTGCTCTGTATTTTTTGAAGTTTATCAAGTTTTCGTAGGTTTTATGTTTCTTGTAAATGTTGAAAGCTCTGTTTTTTTCTTGAGTTGCTTTGTCACATTCCTTATTCCACCATGGAACTTTATATTTATAGGGCGAGGATGTCTTAATAGGAATAGCATCCGTGGCTGCATTGATTATTATTTGTGTAACTGTATTGGTTGTAGAGTTGATATCCTCTACTGTAGAAATGGGACAATTTGTTTGTAGAAGGAGTTCATATCTTTTCCAGTTTGCGTTGTTTAGTTTCCATTTTGTTATGGGTATGTTGTTGTTTGTCGGAATATTTGTTGATAAAAGTATTGGATAGTGGTCACTGTTGTACAAGTTTTGAATAGTAGTCCATGTTATTAGGGGGGCAATTTGGGCGTGGCAGAAGGATAAATCTATTGCAGAAAATGAATTAGTTCCTGAGCTAAAGTGTGTAGCACTTCCATCATTTAATAAAATCAGTTGGTCTAGATTGTCGAGAATTTTCTCTATTATTTTTCCCTTAGTGTTTGTTCGTCTGCAACCCCATACTAAACTGTGAGCATTGAAATCTCCTACTATTATAAAAGGAATGGTAAGTTGCTGTATAAGCTGATCTAATTCAAGCTTTTCTAATAAATAGTTTGGAGCGATATATATGTTGCATACAGTAAGTTTATGTGGAAGCCATACTTCAATCGCTATTGCTTCCAAGTTACTATTTATTTTAAGTTTTTGGTAGTAGATGTTTTGCCTAATACCTATGCTTACTCCTCCGCTGGCATGATCAGTAAGTCTACATTTATTAAGTAATTCATACCCTTTTATATAGGTTTGTTTTCCCTGCTTTAAATGAGTTTCTTGAAGGCATATAATATCTGTTTGGTTATCGGCAAGTAAGGTTTGTAAGTCGGACAAGTGTGTATAGAAGCCGTTACAATTGTATTGTATTAGATTAATGATTAAAAAATATTAATAACAGGAGTCTGAGTCAATATTATAGGACTCAGATGCCGAGGTTTGATCTATTATAGCTTTATTTAGAGCAAGTTGTTTTTTAATATTACTAATTATTCGCGTAAACCGGTATTTTATTTTGCGGTGAGTTAGTAAACTGTAGAAGTCTTGAAGAGTAGCTATAAGTAATTCTGCGTCTGTCATAAATTTTTCAGCTATTTGTACGGGATTTGGGGCAGAGTAAACTTCCATTATAAATTTTTCAAATTCTGGATATGTAAAACTATACTTGGCTTGGTCGGTATCTAGTAGCTTTTTTATAGGTTCCAGAAGTTGGTCTAGAGTTGGTTCGTCTTTGTCTGTTTCCGTTTTCAGTTTCTTGTTTTTTTGTGTTAGTTTCTTCTTCTTTTTTTGTAACCGTAATTCGGAATGTGTTTCATCTTCTCCTTGTTCTGGGTCTTCTGGAGCTTTATTTACTAAATCTTCTTGCCTCACTTCTTTGATAAGTTTATTTAGATTTGTGAATGGGTTTGCGCTTTCTTCAACTGGGGTGTCGGCTGTTTCTGTAGTTGTAGATGGTGAATTGCGTTTATTGGGTCTGTTTTCTTCTGACTGCTGCAGCTCGGTGTTAATTATTTTGTTACATCTTGAGGATATGTGACCATGTTGGTTACATTTAAAGCATTTTAATTCATCTGATTGTATGAATATTCTATAGCTATCTCCTTCATAATTGATTATTATTGAATCTGGTATTGCGGTATTTTCCTCAGGAACGATGTATAGAAATCTTCGGAAGCTAACTATGTGGGCATAGTTTGTTTCTTGTAGTCCAGCTTTTATAAAATATATAGGTGATGTGCATTTTATATTAAGGTTTCGTAACGATTGTTCTATAATTTCGTTGGGTATACTGGGACAGACATTGGACAGAATAATTTTCTTTGAAGGGGTTATTAGCCTCCTGATGTTTACTTGATATTCGCCTATTTGGATTGATTGTTGGGATTTTAGTAGATCGTCGACCAATTCTTTAGATGATAGATATATGCAGATTCTTTCATTTGAAAGTCTTGATGCCGCAAGAATGTCTTTTGGATCTACTAAATTACCCATTGCATATATGTATTCTTTTATTTTTATGCCTTCAATGGCATTTAGAATAACTCCTTGTTCTTTTTTCGGATATTGAAAAGCATTTTTGGTAATGTTCGAGTATGTTTGTTTATCATTAGCTGAATTATTAGGTTCTGTGGTTTGAGAATTAGTTAATTGTTCGCGCTCTCCTCTTTGGCTGGAGGAGCCGCTAAATAATTGTATGTTTGTTTCCATATTGTTTGAATGAGTAGGTGGTTGTATAAACTACTGCCGTGGGCCTAAGCCCAGGCGTAGCGAAACACGTTTATGATATGTAAAATTAGATAGGATTTAGGAAAAATTTGATTAGATTAGGGACCCCAATTTACCTGGTTTTTGTGGATGGTGTTGCTGTACTAGTTCATAGAGCAACAAAGATTTAAAATTTCACTTTTAACGATTATTTTTATGTTTGAGCACACGAATTCACACACATCTGCCAAACACAACCGTCGCATTTCACGTTCGGCAAATAATCCCTGGCAATATTTGGTATTGCGACCATTGAGATCTAAAATATCAAGTATTTTTGGTAACATGCATACATACATACATACATATAAATTTAACATCACTTACGCATAATGGAGGAGGGTTTTTTTAAAATAGTTGTTTGATACCTCCTTATAATAGAATCACCAAGGAAGCTCACATCCCCTTCAATTAATAACATTGCTGCTAAAAACAAAACAAAAATGAGTATGACAAAAAATGAGTATGACAATAAAACAAAAGTTATCTTTGCTCTTCAGTTGTGTGAAATGCAAACTAATATTAATTAAAATAATAATAATAATAATAATAATAATAATAATAATAATAATAATAATAGTGATAGTGATAGTGATAGTGATAGTGATAGTGATAGTAATAGTAATAATAATAATAATAATAATAATAATAAT